>JARFOC010049961.1:0-20647 GCA_031763485.1 Osmoderma eremita | reverse complement strand
GTGGCACTCTTTCGCCCATACAATTATTCAATTAACTCAGATGATCGGCAAATCAATGATAGTGAACGAACGCTTCCGGGCTTACAAACTTTTACAATCAATCACAATGGAACGGCAAGATGTTGTAAAAACATCATTCCAATATATACACTTAGTGTTCGTGGGACGAACGGCATTGTTATTACATAGAAATACACATACAGTTAGATTTTTTAAATGTTTTCCGATGCGTCATAAATACCCCGTTCGAGTATAGACAACATACACGGGTGGTGTAAATGTGCAAAAAAAGATAGACATGTATCAAGAAACAGTAACGTATGTCTTACATAGTTACGCAATACGTTTAAAATTGGCACATACACAATACTGAAATATGACTGAAATAGACGATATCTCGTATAGGTTTTTTTTCATGGTTTTACTACCGAAAATGATTTAAAAAAAATATTGACATTGACTTTTGCGGTAGTAGGATGTCATACTAATGTCTAATCATTACGTCAAATTGTTGTAACTCTTATTTGTGCTCGGCTTATTAGGAATATTTTCTAGACATTTAAACGTATTAATCACTTATTATTATAACTCTCTCACCACTTGAAAGAATAATTTGTGAGAATAACTTTTAGAATATTTTTTCTTAAATACATTGTCCCTTACAAAATTCGTCATGCCGGGAAAGCGCGTAGGTATTTACCCACAGGAGTTGATCTACAAGCTTCTTAAGTACTTGAAAGATGAAAAAAGAAACGGGGGACCATTAATATTCTAGGCACTCATCGAGGTGGTAAGGTTATTTTTTATTTTTTATTATTACTTTTTTTACTATTTTAAGCCACTGTATCCTATTTTGCGAAGACGGGCTGGATCTCGAAGAAGTAGAGAGTTACATGTACCTGGGTGTTCTGGTGACTAATAAATGCCAAGAAGACAGCGAAATTAATGTAAGGATTGCAAAAAGTAATAACTGTGCAGGAGGTTTAAACAGCATATTAAGAGCAAAAGATATATCCAGAAAGACAAAACTTAGAATTTATAGCACTGTGCTAAGACCAACTCTAACCTACGGATGTGAAACCTGGGTTATGAATCAGAAAAACCAAATGAAGATGAATGAAGAAGAAATATCACCAAATATAAATATAAACGTGAAATAAAGAATTCCACATATGCAATGTAGTTAAACCGACTTCGTTTGCTAGAGTTAGGGAGGACGATATTAGAAAACGTAAAAGAAAATGAAAACTCGGAACTATTGCCACCGCAACCTCATTACACCAGCAGCTAATCCAGGAGGAAAGATCAAGTCATGTAATGAATACATATTGCGCGAATATTCTAAAGTGAAAATGACAAGTATTAGGAACTGTGAGAAAATTGTAGTATATATATATATATATATATATAGAAAAAATGCGCAGAAAATAAGTCAGGCGATGACTAAAACAATTTCAAAGCATACAATGTGTCTTTTTATTTTTCTAGGTGCAAATTTCACAATTCCTTGATTATTTCAATTTAGAGACCTCATTTTCCTTTATTCAGGAGTTCATAGGGCGCACTACCTTCTTTATAATAGGTTGTGTTTTTATATTGTGTGATTTTTTAGAAAGACAATAAACTAACCGTAATCCGAGTTTCGGGCCACTCCCTTATACAACCCAAAGAAATAGCGCACACACTTGTAAAAAGTGCTGGGGCAGGGTGTTCCAGAACCTGCGATAGGCATATCAATTTCGATAGGGAAACAACAAATTAGCTTCTGATAAAAACGCAGAGCACTCGAATATTGGAGCAATTCTCCTGGATTGTTACATGCGAAAAAGTGTATTTCACCGAATAATGTCAGAACTAGAGAATTACTTGAACTGGACCGTACGATGGTGATATGAAACCATGCCTCATCGGAAAAATATGTTCTATTTGATAGATTATTGTCTCTGAAATTTTCGTTAAACCACCATGCTTTACAAGATCTAATAGCAACAATTCCTCTGCTACAGATATGTATAGTTACAAATATAATTTTGTTTTGATTTCCTTCTGTACCATACGATAATGCTAAGGCAGCAGTTATTCGTGCAGCAATACTTGGCCCTATTTCACATTTTTGCCTGTTTGTTGAGCATGTTAGCGTAATGCTTTAATTGGACCTCGAACAATGCATGTACGAATATCTTCCACAGTATCATCTATTAGAACTGTTGTGCTCCAGACGACTTACCCCTGCAAACATTCCATGCTTGCCAAAACGATTTACAATTCTGTGTATGTCGAATTAAATTGTCAACCTGAGCTTCAATATCAGGGCATTGACGTTCGAAATTCATCAAAGCAAAATCGTGTTTGTAATATGTTCCTTACAGTAAGGCTTTCCGATTTGCGCCCCTTGCTGCTGCGAAGAAGTTTGGGCCAATTCAGTTTTGTCTCAACTTTGTGACACACCAGCAATAGTGGCGCTACTCTCGAATAGAATCTGTTAATCAATTCTCATTCAATTTTTTTATATTGGATATACACAGTTTAGTATAAAAGTTTGTCGTCAAATTCATAAATGTACATTGACGAGCGGCATAGCACGTGTCTGGACATGGTGGATGTGATTGTAATGATGTAATGTGATTGTAATGATGTCATCTTAGAAAAAGGCATTGTAAAACTTAACCTACAAAAATCAAATTTAGTTAAATATTTCCTTATCGTATTTCGAACAAAAAGTAACTATCTGTATAGTTTCAAGAAAACAAAACAAGAATGAGAAATTTTGAAAATGTATACAAGAAACACTATAATTAAACGGACAACGGCCGACTATGGTGAATTTGACATTAAATTTACAAACAATCTTGTGAATTCCCTAACCGCTAACCACACATTAATAAAACGAAGCAAGTATTGATATCGGATCTGTGGAAAGTAGTGAAAAATCATAACAATTAAATATGATGGCACTGTGCTAATAGCGAAGCTACAGTTTATAGATGCATTATTATTTTTCTAACTATTTTTTTATACGTTTGTGGGTGCACCAGTTTTTACAGGTCACTGCAGACTCAGAGAGCAATATTATCGAAAGCAGTTACTTCCCTAGCTGCTCTGAAACAGATCTCACTAAATACGATTCTCACCTAACTTAAGGGCCTGAACTTCTTTGAAGAGCTCTAGGATGGCATCCGCTCTACAATAGGATCTAGTGGCCCTAGTACACGGGAGGAATTATCGAACCTGGTGTATAGAATCGCAACAACAAGTAACAAGTAGTCGGTCTGCATTTGGTTTCAATGTCTTTTGAAATACTTGTACTACGAATTTTGTAGAGATCTTTAACTTCAGACGCAAATATTAAATGTTTTCCTTTTGGAATTTTCCTGATAGCGTAAGTTTGAGATAGTATAATCCTTAGAAAATAAAAACCGAGTTTACAAAAAAAACAAGATACTGTGCTGTAAAATACGAACTTCCTCAAATTGACCTGAATCTTTTTTGCAAAAAGAATATCCAAGTTATTTATCCCTTTATCTCACGTATACCCGTGCTTATTTCAATATTCACTTAATCATTTATGTCTTAATATAACATATGTATGTATTGCAATATTTCAAAAGTGGCGTTTTGCCGTTATGTTCATGCCATAATCTCACACACTATATATAGATTTATAATTATTTATTGTATACAAATTTTGTATTTAATCGTTTGTTACAGAAGTCTACCATATTTTCCATGATACTCAAGTCATACGTTAAAGGAAATAAATGAAAGTGTAGTTGTAAGTATTAATATGTCTAATATTAAACGTTAGCTCTTTTTAGTGGTCAGTGTATACCTTTAGTTGTTGTTTTCCTTTAAGGTTCTTTATTGTATTATTTTTGTGTAGTCGTTAGTCTGTATCGAGTTCCGCATTCTGTCCAGTACCTCAGTAATATAAGTTGTGTTTTAAAATTAAATAAAGACTTTGAAGTATAAGTTATTACATTTTGGTGACGAGGAAAGTGCGAATATACATATTTTATGTAAATTATAGCTACCATTGGGAAAGTTGAAGAATTTAATGTACAAGACAAAAATTGGACTTCGTAAGTTGCACGTAGGCGATAGTTTTTCGAGGCAAATAGCGTAAAGGCCGAATTGCAAACGGCAATGTTAATCAGGGTAATGGGAAGCGAAGCATTCGAGCAGCCGGTAGATTTGTACAACCCGCAGAAACTTGAACATTTGAAGATTTGGTAGAGTTAATGGCTAATCACTTGCAACCTAACTCGTCAGGAATAGCTGAAAGATTTAAGTTTCGGCGTTGCATGCAAGGTAAAGAAGAAAAAAATTTAAAGATCAATCATAAACAAATTAAATTGAAAACGTGTAAGGACCCAGTTTTTGTTTGCATGGGTGACCCGATAAGGGGACATTGAGTAGTGAGTTACTTTCGTTTTTCATTAAGCACGACCAATTACATTTAGAACACGGCTGTATATTGTTTGGATATAGAGTAATTGTGCCTAATAAATTAAGAAGTAAATTATTGCAGGAACTACATTTAAGTCATATCGGGGTTAGTAAATGTAAATCTATCGCCTTATTTCTGGTGGCGTAACCTTAATATAGAAATTGAAAAAAATGTGTGCAAATTGTAGAACTTGTCGGTCGTTTAGGACTAATCCCCCAAAAACTATATTTACTCTTTGGCCATTACCGTCTCAGCCTTGGTTTAGAATGCATATCGATTTTTTAAGGCCTATTTTTGGTCAAAAATACCTGTTGTGATTGATACTTACTCCAAAAGGTAAGGAGCTATTAAAATGAATTCAACAAATGCTAGTAATGTAATTAACACTATAGTGCCTGACAACGGACCTCCCTTTACATCTGCCGAATTCCAAGAATATTTAAAAATAAGCAGTGTAAGAGTTATTTTCTCCGGCTTACCTTCGTCAAAGTAATTGTGCAGCGAAAAATGTTGTGAAGCTAATTAAGGGGGCAATTAATAAAGCACATTTTGATAGGGTAAATATTGACACGGCTTTATGTCGTTATTTATTGGGCCACCGTAATGCTCCTCACAATAGCACGGGCGTAAGTCCGACTGAGGGTTTGTTAGGAAGGAGATTAAAGGGTAGACTAGATCGTATTTTACCGCATTGGGATAAAACTATAGGAAAGAAAATAGAGGAACAAAATAAAAATGCAGTAGCCAAGCATTTTAATGTTGTAGATAGAGTTCTATATAGAGATTATGTCGCGCCAAATAAGCTAACCTGGACCTCTGGTGAGATTGTATCTAAAGTAGGTAATATTACGTTTTACGTTAAAAAAGAAAATGGCAACAGAGTTCGCAGGTATTCAAACCAAATTCTAAAGAAGCGATTTTCGTTGCCAGTTTCTGTTCTCAATGTAGAAGAATCGATATCTATTAATGAAGTTGATAATTAAATGACTCGTCAAACAAAGGAAGTTCTCAAGAATTGTCCAGTATTAGTAACTTCAGCCCTTAAATTTAGGTAAATGTATCTAATCCAGTAGTACCGAGAATGTACTGTCTACCCAAAATTCACAAAGCAGGTAACTCGATGTAACCCCATGTAAGTCTGGTATTAACTCACCGACTTACTTGGAGCCAAGTGAACTTAAAAACTTACCCATCAAGCAAGAAAGTTTTTAGTAGAAAACTCACTGGAGTTTATAAATAAAATCACAAATCATAAATTGATAGACGGTGAGATTTTAGTTTCATTTGATGTAAGTTCATTATTTCCTTCAGTACCCATCCCGGAAACCCTGAAATATTTGGAAGAGCTGTTAATAAGAAATAATTTAGGCATTAGAAAAACTGATGAATACACTAAGTTGACCAGGCTGTGCATGTTGCAGAACTATTTTCAGAAATCGACATATACCGGAAGAAAACCAATGTAAACCGATTTATAACAGCGGATTCAGATCATTGCTTTCAGCGCAAAGTAGCTAGCTTTAATTTTCTAATTCTTCGTTTGTTAAGTTTCCCATTGCAAATGAACGATACAAAAAAGAATTAAATTACATCGTACAAATCGCGGAATACAATGGTTTTCAGAAGGATATGATAAGAAATCTGGTTAAAAAATATAAATAAAAATAAATAAATGAAAAAATTGTACAACTCTGATATCTCAAAATTTTCAAAGACCATAATTTACGCATTACATACAAAACAAATAATTCTTTAAACAACCTTTTAGAAAATGCCAAAGATAAAATTGAGGTACATCAGAAATCAGGAATTTATGAAATAAATTGTAAAGAATGTAATATAAAATATATTGGGCAAACAACGCGTATTATTTACTCATTGTAAATGAAAAGTCTTATTATTAAGTGGATTGTTACGATTCAGTGAGCGTAGTATATATAGACTTAGATTATAAGCCGGAAGGTAGTGTTATTCAAGTGGTGTTCTATGTGGTGCAAATCTCCCAGAGTGCGACGTCTAACATTATCTTCCTTCGTAGATTCTGCTGAGGATGGCAACTTAGTTGCCGAAATACGTTTTCGGAGTTCTTCACTCGTCGAGGTGGTAAGGGTATTTTTTATTTTTTATTGTTACTAGTACCAGTACTAATTCGCCACCAAGATCTCTTTTTGGTGCTCAGTGTATACTTTTAGTTGGTATTTTCCTTTAAGGTTTTTTTATTGTATTATTTTTGTGTAGTCGTTATTTTGTATCGAGTATTAAATATACTATTTTTTATGCCGGATCACACTCACTGATATTGCAGTGGTAGTACTTAATATTAATTGCCAAAATATGTACCTACTTAAAGTACATAGTTAATTTATAGAAGTGGTTGATGTAGTTTTACTATATCAAGCCATCGTCTCCTATTATTTTATTCATTCTATACAAAACAAGTATTTTTTATGTAATTAAGTGTTGCACGATTCAAAAATATTTTTGCCTAAACAAAATATCTCAGAACTGGACATACTTACCTGCTTTGTTATTTGAAATGCAACAATCTGTATGTTATTAAATTTTTGATTTCCCCGGTAACAAATAAAATAGAATTTTATATTACCGACCATACCACATACCTAATCCGATGTAATTTTAATAATAAGTTATTATTATATTATTGAATCATTTCTGAAAATTGAATCATTTCTGAAAATAATGCTGATGTAAAGCTTCGAAAAAGGTGGGGTGTTTCACGTTTGCATATGATTTAGATACTTACATATATTTTGAGTACCATTTAAAAAAGCCGCGCAAGTACGCCTTTGCATACTTTGAATATTAAAAAAAAAGTAAATGAAAAAGCGTGAGTTGAGGCAAATCATCTGAAATAAAATGTGACGTGAATATAAAATTGCATAATCATCGCACGTAAAATTAGAAACGATCACTTTGAATCAATAAACCCGTTGATTAAATATTGATGTCGCATTAAGAAACGAATGGAAAGTCGCTTAACCCGACATTAAAGCACCTTCTTATGAATCATGAAGTATTAAAAAAAATACGTCGACATAGTCTTAAACCAATTTGAAATTACTTTTTTTCGAAAAAGTTCGTTTGGTGTAAATATTTAAAATTTCACATTTTGCTTATACCAACTAATCTTGTACCTTCACATTCTGATTTCTGTTTCTATTTATTTGTATTTTCTTTGGTTTGTGTTTAAGTTTTAGTTTAATTAAGCAAGCAATGTTTTCATGAAAAAACGACAGGAACGTTATATACTTACCAACAAAGTACTTACATACGATTATATGAATATGTTTTTGCTAAAATGCCAAGAAGTTTAGAACGTGGAATAAAGAATTATATATATGCAAAGTAGTTATTACTGCTAGTTTAAACCGACTTTATTTGTAATAGTTAGGAAGGACGATATTAGAAAACATAAAAGAAAATGAAAACTGGGAACTATTGCCACAGTAACCTCATTGCACCAGCACCTAATCCAGAAGGAAAGATCAAGTCATGTAATGAATACGAGCCACGGGGCAACTGGAAATTCTAAAGTGAAAATGAAAAGTATTAAGAACTATGAGAAAATGGTAATATATATGGAAAAACTTCAGATAGAGGGAGAAGCGCGAGTGAAACAATTTTGTATTTTATATTTTGTCCTTTTTTAGCCTTTTACGTGCAAAATTCACAATTGCTTGATTATTTCAATTGAAAGACCTCGTTTTCCTTTATCCAGGAGTTTATCTGGTGTACTACTTTTTTGTAATACTTACTTTACTTTAGTCCTCTTGGTTCCGTTCGGAACATAGGGCCTTCACAAGTCTCGTCCATTCATTTCTATTTTGTGGCAACGCCCTGCCCTGGCTTCCCTCCAAGTTTTCTCTACTTTTTCCAATTCTCTATTAATCCCCCTTTTTCATGTTTCTGCTGGCCTACCATGACCCCTTTTACCAATCGGTTGATATTCTAGTGCTTGCCTGGTTATATCAGTTTCATCTGTCCTTAATGTATGTCCAATAAATTTCCATTTTCTTCTCTTTATGATTTGGAGTATCGGTTCGTGGTCTGTTCTTTTCCATAGCTCTTTATTTGATTTCGGTATATTTTTAGTATTTTCCTCAGGTATTTATTTATAAAAGTTTGGAGTTTTTGTGAATTTCTCTTCCCTATAGTCCATGTTTCTGACGCATAAAGTATAATACTTTACACATTGGTGTTAATAATTCTTATTTTAGTTCGTGTAGATAGTTCGTTTGATCTCCAAGTTTTATTTAGCATGTAAAAAGTGTTCCGCGCCTTATTTATTCTCCCGATTATTTCTTTTTCCATGCTTTTTTCCAAGATACTTCCCAAGTAACAAAATTCCTGTGCACCTTCTATTTCCTCTCCTTCTATAAATATTCCAATTTCTCTTTCTGCATTTATTTTTATAATTTTTGACTTGCTTATATTTATTTCTAGTCCAACCTTTTTGCTTCCTTAGCCAATTTCCCGGTTTTCTTTTGGATGTGTTGTCTTTTCTCAGATATGAGACATACATCATCGGCAAACTCAAGGTCCTCAAGATGTTCAAAAGCATTCCATCTTATTCCAGTTTTGCCTTTCGCAGTTTGTTTCATGATCCAGGCTACAAGTATTAGGAATATGGTCGGCGACAATACACAGCCTTGCCTTACACCACTAATTATATTGATTCCTTCTGTCCTTTTACCATTTTGTATTATCTGTGCCGTATAGTTCTCATAAAACACCTTCATCACTCTAATAAATTTCTCTGGTATCCCATACATTTTGAGGAGCTTCCACATTGTCTACCTATTCACCCAGTCGATCGCTTGTATAAAATCTATGAAATTTATATACACTTTGCTCTGTCATTCCAGTGATTGTTCTACTATAATTCTGAGGGTATTTATGTGATCTGTGCATGTCCTACCGCTTCTAAAACCAGCTTGATTATGTCTTAGTTGTTTATCCACGTCTGTCTTCATTCTCTCTAGAATTAGTTTTGTCATAACTTTGCTTGCAACATTGCTCTCCAATTTTCTCATTTCGTGTAATCTCCCTTTTTTGGTATTTTAAGTATTAACCCCTTTTTCCATTCATTAGGAACCTGTTCTTCCTCCCATATTTTATTGATCAAGGGCAATAGTATGCCAGTCGACGTGTTTATGTCAGCCTTGATGAGTTCGGCGGTGATATCGTCTATCCCCGCTGCTTTCCGCTTTTTTAAAAAGATTTAATATCCTTTCTGATTTATTCCGTTGTAAAGTTTGTTGTTGTGAATTCTAATTCCTGCTGCATTTCATCTTCTTAGATTTCCTGTTTTATACTCCTTTCTTCATACATTTCGCTGAAATATTCCACCCATCTTCTCATTACTTCACCCTCATTTTTTTGTATTTTTCCTTGTTTACCCTTTACATAGCTTATGTTTGTTCTTTGGTTGCTACTAAGCCTCTTTGTGTTCTTGTATAAGGCTCCAAGATCGTTGTTTATCATAGCCATTTCTGCTTCTTTCAATAGTTCTTCTTGGTATTCTCTTTTATCTTTTCTTACATTTCTTTTAACTTCTTTGTCTTTTTCTATATACTCTTTCGTTCTTTATGCCTCAGATTTTCTGTCAATAGTTTTTGCTTCAATTTTCTTTTTTCTTCTATTCTTTTCCACGTTTCTCTACTTAGCCATATCTTATTTGACCGCTTTTGTACTCCAATAACTTCCCTCGCCGTTTGTTTAAACATATTATTTGTTTTATCCCATATTTGTTGAATACTTTCGTTAGCTGAAATATTGGTTGCGATTTGCATTTCCATCAATTTATTTTTGGTACTCTCTTTCACTTTTGCTTCCTTCTTTCAGCCACTGTACATTATATCTTAGTCGCGTGCTTTGTGTAGTTCTTGCCACTCTGGCCAATTTGATTTTTATCTTGCCTCTCACTAACATATGGTCATATGGTGTAATAGGTTGTACATTATATTGTATGATTTTTAGAAGGTTAATGAAGCAATTTTTAAATGTAAAGCTTAGTGCAGTATGTAAAACAGTTCTTCTTTTACAGCTGTTTAAAAAATATTGAAGGTTGAAGTTTCTCATTTGCATGCCATAGCATAGCAGCATGTCTTAGCAGACCCACCAAGATAAAAAACACTTCCTGAATTAACATGTTTTATGCAGCTTCTCTTGAAATATTAAAATATTTAAATATTTTGTATAATCATGATTATTGTACATATATTATATATAATATCAAAGTGTGGAATAGCACTGAATTTTTAATATTATAACCCAAAAAGAATTTTAGTCTTGGTGCCGGAAAATGAAAGAATTGATTTTGGATAGTCTTGAAGTACTAACTCCGAAAATGCCTAGCTTCTCTTGTAGAAGCTCTAGTTTTTGATATATACAGTGTGACGCATTAGTGTGGCAAAACTCGATGTATCCGTTATCATATAAGATATCTTAATAGTTATTTACGAAAATTGTAAACAGTCTCAAACTTAACATATTGAAATTATTTTTATAGAATATTAAAACTATATCAAGGAAGATGAGGGTCACATCACGATGGCCGACTACTGTTGGAGACCTCTGCGAGACTGTGCTGGTAAATTTTATCCTAGAAGGTCTTATAAAGGAATTTTTTAAGTGACGTGGTGAATATATATTTATCTACTTGGTAAAATAATACCTTCCTTTGTATCTTCTGTTTTTTTAACCAGCAGTTGAAGCAAATCTGACCTCTGTTTTGGATTCTACATCAAAAATTTACCTCAAAACGCCGGCACCAAAATGTCTGTTGGGCTATATATTATTAGACACAAGAATAAGAATTAAAACTCATATTTCAGCATTTTTATCTACATATGTCGTTAACTTAACGATTTTTATTGCCTTTAAGAATATATCTAAGAGCCCACTTTTCACAACATAAATAAACATAAATAAAACATAAATATATTCTGCAACAACAAAGCTTAACAGACAAAGGCTATAGTCTAGGGAACATTCCAAGGAAGACCCGTAAGAGTTCTTATAGAGAATCGCAAAAGTTAACAATAATATGCTTGAAATATACGGTATCTAAAAGGGAGTTTAGGGCAAAGCAGCCGTACCAGGCATAAACTAATTTGAATAAATCCACACGCTTTGATAAACTTTTTCAATGTACTTAAAGCAAACTCTATTATAAAAGTCTGAGGGTTAACTTCTTAAGAAAAGGTTCATCGGGAATATATGTATCGACTTCATGAGTTTTAAAAAGAACTAGTTGAACTTTTATAAAGTGGGGAACCCCTTACATAAGGTATCTTGTGCTAATAAGGCCTATTTAAAGTTTAATATATTTTTATAAACATCTGCTGAGTTTCTCACAACTTTAATAGAATAAAGTAACTAAGATGCCAATTTAACACTATATAATGGCAAAGGCATATTAATAAATTATAAAACAGGTGTTACAATCGTTATACTTAGAAGTATTAGCTTAGATGTTAATTCCTGCCATTGCCGAAAATAAGCCGACATCGGTAGCGACCAAAAACTTGAAATATTTTTTCATTAGTAGTTAGAACTTACCATTGTTTGAAAATCTATTCCTCTTTCATTTCTAAAGTTATTTAATTTATATCTTTACGTCTATTTCCCAATTTCTTTTTAATCAAAGGTGTTGGTGGTAATATCCCTAATACCACTAAGAAGGAACTTTCTGCAGTTCTGAACAATGTTTGGCATAGAGTAGCTAACAGTAAGCAATCATCTGAATCACATTCACTACGGTGCAATTAACTGAAATGGTGATTGTGTTGTGACACACCGTTGGACTTAATATTATGCATCATAATAAGCTATGTAGCTGCAACATGTTAATAGAATGAGATTTTGGATCTGAATCTACTAAAAGCCATTCTGAAGAATGAGATCATAACTTCAGAATGGCTTTTAGTATATTATGGCCCTTATTACTTAAGATATCCTAATGTAACTATCTTTCAGGTAATATATAAAATGTGTATCATTATCATAAGATACATTTTTGTTAACACTATTATTAATAATATATATAATTAATAATAATCGGCATGCAAAAGTTATTACGGAAGAATATATGTATGTATACATATACAGATGTCCCACCAAAAACTGCAGCGGTCGATATACGGTAAACTATTCACTGGAAAAATTTTAAACTTTGGTAATATTTCAACAGCAATTTGGCCTAATCGGGCAAAATATCTCTAGCACCTATATCGGAAGTGACAAAAAACTTTTTGATTTTAAATGGAACATCCTGTATATTTTTGACATCTCCTTAAAATTTTGGTTTAAATTTATGTAGGGATCTCTATACATAAATTCACCTGTTTTAGTTCTTTTTCGGTTCTCTGCAAAAAAATGACATATAATGTCCTGTTTTTTCCCAGAATTTCTTCGTTTTTGTTAATTCTCTATTAGTATGAGATTTCTCTGTAGTACAAGCGACCTTCGCTAATTTCTTTTTAACTTAAAATTACACTGGTCAACAAAATTTCAGATTTATTTTGTCCCACGAGGTAAAGTGGATGAACTTCGTAGTACTTTTTAAACTTACTTCATATCTGTTTTCAAAATGTTCCTATCAGGCAAGGTTTCATAGAGACAAAGCAATGAAATTTTGTGAAAGTATATATTATAATATGTGTATAAATCATGAAAAAATGACGTACAAAGTGATATATTTACTTGTAAAGTGTACTGATTTATGATTTTCGGCTGTACTTTGCATCAGAATCATCTCTCTTCAGCGTCCAGCAATAGTCTGCCAACATAGCAGGGCTTGATTTGCCTTGGTATTATCAGGACTTTCTTCGTCGCTTAGTGTCATGTTTTGTTAAGGTTTAGGCACAGGTAATTCCGGACTGTGAGGTGCTGGTCTCAGAGCAGATGGAATGTTAGGATATTTTACAGTATGTTTGGATTTAGAAGTCATACCACTTATATTTGTTACACAAAAATAGCAATCGGCAATATGATCTGATAGTTCCCTCCAAATCATAGGAATAGCAAAAGGCATATGTCGTTTACCTTTTGCCCACGCTGTAAGAAGTCTGACACACGTAACACAGCAAATATGGGGAGCCCATCTTTTGTCTTCATCACCTACTTTATACTTGAAATACTGCTCATAGCTGTTTTTAAGGAGAGGTGTGAAAGACCGTTTTTGATATTTAAATGTCAATTCGCCGCAAATGTAGCAAAAGGAATACGGGTAATTTTCACATTTCCTTGGCACATTTACAGGTGGTCAAATGTTCGCGGTTTCACTACAATAGCTTGAACGCATCACAACGCAACACGCTTTATAACGTTAACAACGTCAGCGCGTATGTTCATTCACCGAGCTCTAGCCGATAACTGAAATAACAAGAGATGCTATCTAGGAATTTGAGATGCAGGTCTTAACATGTCAAGACATGTTCAAACATTAACCCTTGCATGTTGCTTGATCAGTTCCGAGCTCTAACCGAAAACTGAAATAACGTCAAGACATGCTCTCTTATATTGCATATCTACGAATGCATATTTTAGGTGGATAAGTGAGTATCTTGGAACATAAAAACTAAGGATGATAGAGAAATTCTGAAAACATCATTGATTTCAGTATGCAAAGGTATATGGGAATCAGGCATTTTGTGCTTGGGGCAAAAATCGTGTTAACCGGTGTTATTTATGTTTCGCACGACTTTCCTGTTGAAGTGACATATGCAACTCCCAAAACAAATATTATCTCATATAAGCTTCCGGTTATTCCCAACTGGCTTGGGATGCTTACGGACTGAGGGTAAATGAGTCAAGGTGGTGCATAAAAAATATTATCCGATAAATGAAAATTGACCATATTTTCTATAGATTCTTTATTCGTAGATGTTCAATGTTTTTGTTACACCTACTCAGTATCTGCCTGAATCACAATATACAAGCTTTAGTCATTCTTAACAAGTCAATGTGCGAAATCCAAGTATCTACACTTGAATTTGCTGTCTCGCACCATCGCGGTGCGCCTTCCTGAAATATGTTTTTGTAGTATGCGTTAATAAACAAAATTTGTTAGTTTTTTATTGTACACAAAAAATTTTTGTGAATAGATATAGCGTCAGACGGAAAAGAACAGGAGCATCTTCAACGATTGTTGGAAGAAGTTGCACCGCGTAATGAAGATCCAGAAAATTATTATGACGAAACAGAGAAAGACTTGGTAGAAGAAAGAGAAAACAGCAATAACAACGGAAGAAGGTATTTCTGATTCTGAGTATTTTACATAAGCTCTATTTGATCGGTAAACATTTAAAATCCAAATTGATGAAACGGATGCCTACTAAGAATATATGAACTCGGAAACAAGACTTCCAATGTTCAGAGTTTGTACTCGATCGCTGAATAAACCATTTGATTTCAAGTACTTCCTAGCTAATGACATGTCATATCATATTTTGCCACATACAAGATTCTAAGGTGCAGAAGCGACGACATGATGCTTGAGCGGCTTCGGCATGCTGCTGGTAGCCTGGTGGAGTAGTGGAAACTCAGGGTTAATCCTAGGAAGTCGAAGGAACTCCACTTCATGAAGAACACCGGTCCATGGGGTGAGAACGTCCCTCTGGGAATCCACAGATTCTCTTGGGGTAGTAATGTCACGCCTGGGCTTCAACTCGATTTCAAACCCATCTAAAACGATTTATGCAAATATCCCGCACGTACGTTCAAACGAAAAGTATATAAATATATTTAAAAAATATATGATTACACTTTTGAGATTACGCAACACATCTGATTGTGTTGCAATAGACATCCTGACGCGCCAGCTGTCTGTGCGGATTTTAGGACACTGTCGCCCCATCAGTGTACGACGTAGCGTGTGATCCTTATCGGCGTCGATATGATGGTCATGTCGACGCGGCTAACACAGACCTCTATGGTAACTTAGTTATCGCATTGGAGACTACGTGTCTTTGGTTTTACGAAAGAGTTATTCTAACGTGAAGTTGGCGATGCGGCGAACTGAACGGGCAACTACAATGCCGCCGTCGTACACTGATGAGGGAGTAGTAGTCCGAATTAGCTGTCTGTGCGTGAGGATATCTGTTACTACACAGTCAGATGTGTTGTGTGATCCCAGAAGCATATTTCTATATTTTCAAATATATTTATATACTTTCCATTTCTAATCCATGTCAAGATGATTCGTAAAAACTACATGATCACCAAGAAACAAATGATGCCACTTCTGAGACGTACACTGACATATGTGACACTCGCCCTATATACGATAGCCAACTATTATTTTAAAACACTGGAGACACTACAAAATAACATAAAGCGCCAAATAACCACAGTTCCGTGGAAGGTGAAATCTTTCTTCCTAAAAAGACTACATGTTGGAACTTGTTCCGGCCTTGGCTTAGGGCTAGCGTTTCCAGTCATCCCTTGGTTACCAGTATTGTTGAGTTCCAAGATAGGCCACCGCCAAAAGTGACTGTGCCTCGTATTTGTGACAGGATCAACCCCGACATAGGAGCCAAGGGAAATACAAAGTAAAGAAAAATATAAAGTCAAAGGTCGTTTGATAAGAACGCTTCAAAGGGCTACGCTTAGCGCTAGGATGACGTGATGAAACCTATGAGCATATAAACGCTTTAAGCGTGCATTTGCTTGTTCATAGGTATTACTCACATCAATATCAGAAATCTACGAACCAGAACTGGACGATAGAACAACCAATAACAACCAAATAAACGACTAATTTATGTCGCTACACTCAAAACTGATTGTTTGAATCTGGGCGAGTTGGGGAAGGAAGATGCGTCTATAAATATATATGGCTCCACAGTCCTAACGGAGCTTCGCCGCTTCCATAAGAAAGCTTTGCAGGGCCTGCCTTCGGCTGGATCAGGGCCAAAACCCCTACCTGACTGCTACCTCTTTCCATTTTTTCCTTCTTCGACAATCGTCCTCCAACTTCTTCTTATTCCAGATTTTCTTAAGTCTTCTTCTACTGCGTCCTTGCAGTCTTTGGTCTTTCCTTCTTTTATATCATTGAAAATTAGGAAACCAGGAAATCAGAACTGATTATAGTCTTTCAGAATACATAACAATTACCGAACAGCTTGAAGGGTTTAGAGGGAGTTGTGGTTTTAAACGAGATGAAGATTTATGAACTATATGATGCTAAAATGTACTAAACTATGTATTTAGATGTATATGTTGGAGAACAACTGAACGGCCTCTACATAGTTATTAATAGTCCTAAATGCGTTGTAGAAATGCTTTGCGAGCCAATCAACCATTCGGGAGAAAATGTCACCCTCCATAATTGGTTCACCTTTTACCAAGAAAATTATACTTTCATCTAGCATAATTTCATAAATGCATTTTTATTTATTTGATATTCTCATATTTCACATATTTCACTTATTAGTTCAATTTGGTCTATCAGACCGACGCGTGTCTTAATGCTCAATTATTAAACATGGCCCTCTACGGTTAATAATTAAGTACCCTAAGGCAAATGTAATTCACCGAAAGACAAACATAATTTACTTTGAGCAAATACACAACATATTTATAAGGTCTGAATTCCCCAAGCAATTGTGAAAGCAAAGTACCTGGATATTTCTCGGAGCTGGGGGCGTTCAAAGGAAACACGCCATCTATAAGTCCACACATACATCAGGATACGTAATAGGTAGACGGTAGTAGAGGAGCGAATACACAGGATGCCTTATCAGCGTTTGTTATTTACCGTAACGTTAGCGCCGTGCTCACTTTAATGCTTTCATTGTAATTTGCATTTACACATAATCGTATTTGGTCCAGCTAATATCCCTCTGCTAGCATTAATTCCAATTTCAGGTATCAAGAGACCTAAAACTAATCAACAAGTTCAGCAACGGCGGGGTTACAAAGTTTAGCTAAGTGACCGCAAATTTAAATAATTGTGTGGAAGCTACCGGGAACTTTGTTTTGTTACGGTTTATCGACATAAGGTGTCCATACAACTTTTCCTAGATTATTTGCTTAGAATACTTATTGCTTTCAATACAGGGTCCATTAATTTTGTACGCCAATTTTTTCTATTACACCTTAAACGTTTATTGAAACAAGTTTGCTAGATATTCCCTTAGATATCAAGTCATCTAACGGTAAGTTTATTCAGGGCATACTTTTATAATGCTTAACGGTGGAGGATGAACCCTTAATTGAACCAAAATTCTATGAATTTTCTCCGTAATTACACTCCGATAGATACAAAATGCACCAAGGGGTTGGGATGTGTAATATCTAGATAGGTCAGAAGTTATGTTCACCCGCCTTCTGGAGAATTAACAGCGTAACATATGGCATATTTTTAGCAAGTAATAATATTAAGGCCCCTGTCAAACGTTAACAGACGTTGCCCAAATGCACGTTTTCCACACCGGGCGTAGAGTCAACTCATAACAAATGTTCACAAATGTTTGGGTTCGTACAGGTTCGCCTCGTAGGACGCAAATATAGCACATATCAAAGGGATATACACCCTTTCGTCTTGGTATACGCATCCACGCCTTTCGTGTTATGATCGGCAAATATTGCTCGAATGTTTCATTTTATAGTTTTAGTAATTTTTGATATAAGGCCTGTTTAATTATTTGCAGAGATTAGTATAAATTATAAGAACTAAGTACATTTTATTATTTGATTTAACATAAATTTAAACGTTTGGATACATGTTTAAAGGAAAAATAGATTTCCGTTTCCCCTCTAATTCCCACATTACACACTAGAACTAGCTTCAGCTAGTAGCTATCATCGGCTGTTTTGTTTGTTTGTATCCTGACTGAATACTGCGGCCTTGATGCCTATTATATCACTCTACATTAGGTTTGTGTAAATGTGTATTGTGTGTGTGTGTGTAAAGTGTATGGCTGGTTACTGCCTCTCCTGGCCGTAAGAAGGCAGCAGTGTTGATTTATCCTCAACACGGAAGGGTACCGGGAGAGGTATTGACCACCCTTGCTGCAACCGCTCTTTATAAAAATCGATTGCCGCAACGGAAATTCGAACCATCAACATCCGCTACAGATGCCTAGTGTTCTTACCACTGCGCTATCCCGGCAGATATCATCTGCTGTAGAATGTTTAAAAAATAATTATGTGCACTATATACATATATAACATTACAGAGTATTTACAAGAATATTTCAAAATACGAACAAATTACCTTCATTTAATTGATTACAACCATTTTGTTGTTACAATGGCATTTGGCCTCATACCAGAAATCAATGTGTAGTGCAAGTTCTGCACCTTTATTTGTATTTAGATCATGTCCCATCTGTTAAGGTATTTACGGATAAAAAAATTAATTATTAGTAGAGCAGATATTAAGGATTGGTGAAGAATTCCAAGGACTATGGACTGGTATCGCTAACAACATAGCGGAAATTCCATACGCAACAAATTAATATAATTAATTGTCAACATATTCAGAGCACGTGAGCTCCCAAAATTATACACTAGTTTATAACAACGATAGCGCATTATCCTAAATAACTTGGTAAAAATTGTCTTAAAATTGAATATTTCGAAATCAAACCTTGGGTAATGTTTTTTATTACTATGTTACTTCTTTTTATAGTAGAAGTACGATTTGGAAAGAGTTCGAGGAATCTCCGCAACCCTGAGTTAGCATGTTTACTCAGGGAACATTCTAGAGACGAAGCAATGAAAGCACAGTCCCATCAGAAGTTTACTACAAATATTCTAATAATTGCTTACTGTTTGAATACAGTTCCTTTTATAATTTTAAATAAAAATATGAGCATCTTGAAACAACGGCTGCTATTGAGACTCGTTCGTAGATGTTTATGTATAACTTGCTACCATCGTGATGAGTAAAGAACTACAGATACGTATTTCGGCAAATTAGTTAAGAATTTCCTTTAGAGATTATGCTGAGAACAGCAACTTAGTTGCCGAAATACGTAATAAATTTAGGTCCAGAAAAAAGCTTCCTATGTAGCTGTATCAACAAAGCTTTGTTACATAGTTACAGTCCTTCAATGATTAGGGTATAAATCCAGTTTTTATATCTTTTCTCTAATTTGGAAACAATTGTGACCTGCTAAGGAAATGACTTCGTAGAAGTATTTTTTATTGTAAAAGAAGCAAAAGTGAAAAACAGAATACATAATTAGATTAGAACAGATTAGATTATTGACAGTAACGACAAAGCTTCAAAGGATTTGTTCAAGAATGTTTCTCTCAGTCCGAAGGCAGGCGTTACATCTTGTATTTAATGAACGATTAGCCGATCGACACTGTTCGGGAGTCACGACTGTGCAAGCTTGAATAACCCCATTTCTTAATGTCATAACGTTATCCACCGGTTGTTCGTGCACTTTTGCTTGATGGCACCCCATACAAGAATAATCCAACTGCGTCAGATCTGGCGACCGTGCGGGCCAAGCAATAGGTCCTCCACGGTCCATCCATCATCCATTGTAGTGTAGAGTTAATCTTTGTAGAATCTTCCTAGCATAATGGGCAGGACACCCGTCTAGCTGCAACCAGCTTTCACGTCTAAGGTTCAAAGGAATGTTATCGAAGAGGTCATAGAAACACTTCATTAGGGAGTTTAAGAATCCACGGGCATTTAATCGAAGGGGAAGAAAATATGGTCTAATTAATTGAGAGTCCAGTATCCCCAACAACACATTGCACCGAAATTCGTGTTGAAAATTATTTTCACGCATTGCGTGTGGATTTTCAGATGCCCGAATATGAAAATTCCGCCGATTTAGCATACCTGTTCTTGTCTTCGTCTGACCGTAAAATCCTTACCAGCAAGTGTGAGTCATAGTATTTAGTTTGCAAACCATTCACAAAATACCCTTCAGCGTGGTAAATCAAGGTAATATGCTTTGAACACGCTGATCGTGGTAAGGATGGCGCTGATGGACTCTCAGCGTTCTCCAAACAAGACTGGGTGTCATTTGTAGATGGCTAGCGGTAGGTTCCTCGTCAAAGTAACTTAAAATATTGGACGTTCTCCTTTCGATTTGCAGGGGTACAAAACATCCGTCGCCATACTAAGCTACTAAGAAAGCCCCTGGTGAAGACGGTATAACAAGTGATATACTACTTAGAACACACGGAAGATTTCCATTATTTACT
>JARFOC010049936.1:0-20655 GCA_031763485.1 Osmoderma eremita | reverse complement strand
ATATATGTCCCAGCCATTTTACCCTCTGCATTTTTATAAATCCTATCACCGTTTCCCCATTCAAATCCTCCCATATTCCTCGGTTTGTCCTTCTCCTATATACTCCACTTTCCATTTTTTCTCCCATCATACTTCTTATTATTCTTCTTTCTGGGGTTAGTAGAATTCTTTCTCCCTCTTTTGTTAGCGTCATTGTCTCCGCCGCATAGGTTAAAATAGGCCGTATCAACGTCTTATACATTTTTATTTTTATTTTCTTGGTCAGTTGTTTGCCTGTGTATGTCCTTCTGTTCGCATAAAAAGTTCCATTCATCTGTTGTACCTTTTATTTTATTTCTTCGAGGTTGTCTCCTGTCCTGCTTAAGAGAGAGTTTACAAATATAGTGTGCATCCAGTGAATGCGTAGAGAACTTGGTGAATTTTATCACTTGTACAAACAACTAAGATCATATCCAAACAGAAAATTGTGGGGATGACCTTCAAAGAGCCAATCATAGCGCTACTTTCAGGCACCTGCATTTCCAAAAATCCAATTGATTTGAGCCTTTGTGTCTGGCGAGGTGGGAGGCGAGCGGTGCGGTAATCTGAACAACTTCATTATGGTTTCGCGCAAAGGTCTCTATTGGATTGATTCTTCATCCATGCGCGATGTGTACGGCGATATGCGTGGCGGGCAGAACTACCCAAACATGTTTGTACCCATAAGCTCTCTTATGGTCGTTAATAAAAAAAAATGAACGAGAACGCCGCTGCAATGGTTTGAATCGATAAATATGCGATTTAAACCAGGTTTTTGCCTATTTATTAAGTAAGTACCTTGAATATTTTAACCCATAGAATTTTATATGAATAACGAAATAAATAAATACATAAGTATATATTTCCTTTATACTTTATACAAGCATGTATGTTATGCACATGTTCTATAGAATATAGCAATGTAAATTGAAACCACTTGTTTAATTTATAATGTAATAATAGCTCATTTCTGTAAAATCTATTTCCTAGATATCGATTAAATAATTATCCTTGGCAATTTACGAAGGGCGAAATAGCGGTTGGGAGCTGAAGTTTCAGAAAGCTAATAAATTTAGGGAGGTTAATTATAGGTTTGTTTTTGAAGCACAGGGACCTATCAGAAGGTCTGATGGAATTATTGTGCTTACAGATTGGTTATTAATTGCCAACAGTTCCGGATTTTAGCATAGTTTGTGCGTGGGAAATGTGCAAATCATTATAAAGTATTCTACTGTGAGTATAGAAATTTATGTATATGTATGAATAGAAATTTAGAATGAGAATTTTTTCATTTAATATTAGCATTATTCTATCAAGAAGTTTTGTTTATTTTCACGTTTTGCTCGCAATCAATCATAACTATAGTTTTTATTGCGAGTATAAAGACAGAAAATAGTTCTTGAATCAAGCAAATATGATTTCAGTGAACCAAATTGAAGTTTTAAATGGTGGTGAGGATATATTTAGTTGATCTGGAGATATGATTTTGTCAATGTCATTTCTTAGATTCAAACATATAATGTTTTGTAACTAGTAATTTGAATAATTTCGTTCATGTTAAATGTTCTCTTACTATGGACTCACTTCGTAATTAGGGTAGAAACCTTATGTCCTTCACCCTATCATCTAAGTTAAACGCGTCTACTTTACAACCCATGGGCAAATTTAAGGGAAAAACAGGAAAAAATAAAGACATTCCTTAATTTATTATTATCTCTCGTATTTAAAAATCATGTTTATTAATTCTTATGAACCTAACTCAACCAACCTACGAAGGCGGTCGTCGCATAGCTGGAGAGAGCCCTACCGAACCAACTCAAAGAATGTTGGAATTTGCAGATCGCGATGAATCTGCTTGTTCCGGACAAAATACGAGGCACTTATCAGCGGTAGGGTCCTGTTGTGAAGAACCTCGAGAGTTTTTAGTTTAGTTTGGGCTATGGGCGCCCACGCTAACGCATCATAGGCCAAGATCGGTCTGAGGGTGGTTTTGTAGATCAGCAACTTGTTTCTTAGGTGCCCTCCACACAAACAAGTCCCTCCACAGAAACAAGAAGCTGCTGAACTCCTCCGCCCTAAGAGTGGCAATAACATGTTGCGGGATTTTTCAAATCGATCCCGAACCTCGTTTATTTGTTTCGACTAGGTAAGTCGACGGGAAAATTAATAAGATTGGTGAAAATGACTCTGGACAATACAAAGAATAAAATATAGAATGGAGGCAAATCAAGAGAATTTGAAGTAAGAAGAGGGTTGAGACAAGGGGATCCTCTACCAAGGACACTCTTCAACCTGACAGAAATAATAATAAGGAATAGCAAAATAAAGATCACGGGAACCATGTTTAATAATGAACACCAGGTTATGGCATTCGCAGATCACCTAACAATAATCACAAAATCAAAAAATTAACTAAGGAAAATTGCAAGGAGACTGGAACAGGAGGCAAGGAGATTTGAGGAGAAGATAACCTGGTGGTCAGCGCAAACAACGGCAAAAAGTATGTTTTCGAGAGAGTAAGTAAATTTGTCCAATGTTGAAGAAAATGCTCTTGAAGAACGAGAAATCCAAGCAAGAATTGCAAAAGGAAACCGGTCGCCAGCCTGAAGGGTCTCATGAAATATGTATCAAAGCAAACAAAAGAGCGAATCTGTAAAACAGTGGTAAGACCTGCCGCTATATATGCCTGTGAGGCGTGAGTCCTGAATAAGGTGGAGGAGGAGCAGATAAAAAGATGGGAGAGAAAAATTCTGCGTGCTGTATATGGAGGAGCAAGAACCGAGAAAGGATGGAGAAGACGCACAAATCTAGAAGTAGAAGATGCATTATGAAAGCCCCAATATCGTAGCGTTTGCCAAAGCCCAAATAATAAGATGGCTGGGGCATGTAGAAAGGCTAAGCAGAGATTGGCAAAAAAAGAGGTTGCCAAAATTAGCGCTTATCAGAAAGCCAATAGGGAAAAGGAGAAAGGGGAGATCAAGAGAGAGATGGATGAATAATGTGGATGAAGATCTAAGAAAAAATGAAAATAGGAAATTGGAAGGAGATGGCAGGGAACATGCGGGAATGGAGAAATGGAGTCTGTACAGCACTTCTAGAGTGTTCCTAATATTAGCATCTTATTAGCCCTAGGCCTTCACGCCCTGTATAGCAAATTATTATTATAAGTCGATGGGATGTTCTCTACTTATTTTAGCCTGCATATAAAGGAGGTATGATGCTAAGTACGATTGAGAAATAATTGGCTCTCTCTGTACAGAATTAGCGCTACTATTGCTATTATCTTACTTTTATATTTTATATTTATTCTAACCTGCAAAATATTTCAAACAACGATAATTACTAATCAAACAAATTCAGCATGTTGGTTAAAAAAAATTTGTTTCATACAACTAACACTAAGGAAATAATCTGAAACACATATATTTGTTTGATTCGAGAACTTTTTTTACCTGTGTAGCGATTTCGGTTTTCATTAGCGTGTGAGTTTCCAATATTTCAATATTCGTCTGTAACTGGAATATCGTCTGTATAAAATATAATTATTACAATACAGTATTTTACATTCAGTTTGACTGTCAGGAAAATTTTATTGTATTTGTGCAAATGGCAGAAGGCACCGGGAGGGTCAATAGAGAGGAAAACAAATTACAAAAATATGTTTGAATGGCAACTGAAATTCTTTTATAACGTACATATTCATTCGGTTTCCAAAAAGGCACGACACCTCTACATATTTTCATTAAAACTTTTATTCTGAGTAATTTTAATTGTTTCCTGTTATATAGTACAACTAAAAAGAAGTATTTTGCCAGAAATGAATGTTAATTAACAAGCTCGCAACAGCAATATAAAAGCTCGAATTCAATGTAGAGGAGAGTTAGCTAAGACGGGGTAGGCAGGTAAAACGGGGTATTGGCCATTTTAAGCAGATTGTTACAAGAATCTGCTTGGAATTCATATCCTTGAACACTAGTCCAACATATTAGTAGGTGGCGCCACATACACTGCTTTTAATCTCTCAAATGCAGTGTAGGTTAACCTTTCAAGTGTGACGGTTTGTTTATCGTATGTTTTTCTGTATGGTGCGAGCGTTGGTTATTGTTAGTTTTTGCCGAAATGTTGTAGACTTTTTATAAGGTAAGTAAATCTTTCAAAACAGTTTTATTTTAGTTATCTAGTCATATAAAAACAAATGGATTCTATTATGTTTTTGTATGATCAATGGACATTATCAGTGAAAGTGTGATTGTCGGGTAAAACGGGGCAGCAAGCGGTCTGCCAAAATATACCCATGGTACCCGATAAGCGTCTTATGAGGCGGTAATAACCTCGGTTTGTAAAATGCACATAATTTAAAAGATAACATAATGTCTCAATATTAATACAGATACACAATTCCTTCAATATGCATTCGAAATATAAACGGATTTCAAATCGTTAGAATTGGGATGAGAAGAATATGCAGAATACAATACAAGAAGCGCTAGATGGACGAATGGGCTATAAAAAAGCTGGCCAATCCGTTCATGTTCCTCAAACGACTCTAGAACGCAGAGTTGGTTCTCAAAAATGGAACGAGTGTTAATAATGCTGCTACCAAAAGCTTTTGGCATTAACTAAGTTAATTTTCTCATTTAATATTCTCATTTGAAGTTTGTTTGCACGACTTGGTAGGCATAAACCTGTCTTGAATGAAGCTCAAGAAAATGAACTTGTAGAACACATTCTTGCAATGGGAGCTCAGTTATTTGGCCTAACCCTTTTGTTTTTGAGGCTGGTAACTCTTTATGTTTGTTTACTTGAGAGATCTTCTGTTTGGTTACTTTTTATAAATTTGTATTTTATGTTTGAACTATGACATATTAATAAAGTAGCCCTATTTTTGATACATACATACATGTGATTACGAGTGACTTCCCCATTTTGCCCAACTATCAACCCCATTTTACGCGACCGGTTGGGTAAAACAGGGCATTTAACATGTTTGATTAAGAAAATGGTTTCTTAAATTAAATGTCGTTCCATATGAATGTTGGCACTAGCTTTCAAAATACAAAGCTTCGACCTGTTACCCACATTAAGGGATGCTGGTTTTTATCTATACTTTTGGAAATATCCACGATCAAAGCCGTCTTATCCAAGTTTCCCTTACTAAAATGTTTTTCGCGTTGTTGTTCTTGCTAGGGTGGTAATTATACATTTTTCTATATGAGCTTTATAGATTTCTAGACAGCAACAAAAGTAACTGAGATAGTAATGGACTATTTACTGATTTTTCTGTATAAGCAAGAAGTAAGTCATGGCATTTACAAACTCCTTTTTGCTATAAAACATCTTTACATAAACAATTCCTTTTGTATATTATGGAAAGCTAATGGATGTAATACAAAGTTACGGCCACAATAAACGTGCATTACATGAGATATTTAAGCTCAAGGTTTAATCATTTACGTCGTACGATGATGTGCCGTCATCGTCTTATAGTCCAGAGGAGTCATTAATAATAATTTCATGGCAGATCCTTAGGTATTTTCCGAAAACGGAAATCAGCACCGTTTAATATTGAACTTCCGCGAGATGTCAGAGGTGATTTGTATCTGCGAGAAGGCGCCGTCGCTATCTAGCGCTTACGGAATGCTGAGAGCGTTGTTATTACATACCGTTAGCAAGGCCGTTACGGCTTCAGTTATGCGGTGTAATGTGTTCCCTTGCGCATTACGGAAGTACGCGGTGGAATTCGTGTTGCCATTACATTAATTTGTTATAGCATTCGACATGTGATGTTGAACGTGGTAATAGCTCTTTGAAATTCACACAAACACGTATTCATGTGTTACAGAGGAGGTTGATTAGCCGTGATCAATGAATTTCTTCTAGTAGTATCAAGCGTTTTTTTAAAATTGCAATATGTGGTTCGGAAAAATTACTATTTTAACGAACGCTTAGGAAAGCTCGCAACATCTCTTGTTGTCACTTGGGTTAACGTCTATCGGATACCAACGCGTTTGCCATGCGAAAGCAGCTGCAGGGCTGTATTATTAGAAGCTTTATATTAACTTGACTTGTATATAGCTATACACGTATGTCCATATAGGAACGGGGGATTGCTTTGTGAATCGCAACCTCGCATTCGAGTCTCACTGACAACGAGAGATATCCAGTCGTAGTGTATCATAAGCCGAGCAAGGGTACGCACGCATGTCCGCTCAATCACATAATACTGCGTAATTTTTCTGTACTCTCAGATTACGGTAAAAAGTGCAGTTTCCTATATTCATTTTGCAGCCGCTATGCGATGCAGGAGAACGAAGAAGTAATAAGTAAGTAGGAAACTAAACAACGATTCTTATTAAATTAAACAAAGAAATAAACTCTACAATCATACAAAACAGATTGAAATTCTAACAATGTTACGTTATGGAGGGTTCGAAAATACCCCCATCCTTGCCTTACTGACTCTTCTTCTAGGAGGACTTCTAGGGGTTATTGTCGCAAAAATTCTCAACAATTCTATTTGCAACAGGTGCAAGCTCGCTATTGTTGCAAAACTTGTGTTGAAGGTGTTTTCTAAAAACTCAATTACTAGCCTGGTGCTATACACCCGACAACCATCTTGCATAAACCAAATTTCATCATAATCGGGGTTAAGTTGAGTGACAGCGGGAATAATTCGTGTTCGCAGCAAATCCAAATATTTCATTCCATTGCCGTCGATAACAAATGGTCCTATAATGTTATCACCCAAGATACTCGTCCAAACGTTAAGTTTGTCGGGGTACTGAGCTGTCACATTACGGACCAGATGAAGAGTTTCTCGAGACCAATATCGCACGACTGAGGAATTCTGCTTGCCATGACGAGGAAAGAAGGACTCATTGAAAAACAGAATATTTTTTATAAAATATTCGCCTTCGTTAGCCCTTTCCACAACCGACTTACAAAACTCTATTCTGGCAAAATTGTCATCGGGAAAAATCTCCTGGTACTTTTGAACTTTATAACTTTTGTATTTGTTGTGCTTCAGAATACGTTCCACTGTACTTCTACTGACACCGATTTCGTCTGTAATTTGCCGGCTAGAGCAAGGTTCGCCCATTTCAACCAACGAACAAACCCTCACTTTTCTCTCATTGGCTTGGGGTTTGAGATTGCTCGTATATTTGTTGGTATTTACGGCAATTCCCGACCACACAGCCAAATTTCTTAAACGCTTTGACGATCCTTTTAATCGTCAAATGCGAAGGAATAGGACGATCCACGTACTCTACGGCAAATAGATTCAGCAAAATACCATGTTATGATTTGTACCTTCTCTGCGGTTGTATAAACCAACAAAGTATATCCAAAATCTACGATCGCTTTTTAGAATTATGCGTTCGTATAGATAGATACAAAATGATTCAGATGTTACGTGCTACAGCGTTGGGCGCGAAGAGGCTGGCTTGCGGGGGTAAATGTAAGTATGCCAGATCGCCCTACTTACAATCCATATCACATCTCGACGAGAGCTGAGCATACGTGTATATATATATATATATATATATATATATATATATATATATATAAGGCTAAGTATGTATGCAACAAATCTAGTAATGCAATTTTAACATACTTCTGAATGTTCCATGGATTTGAATATTTGCACATTTGCGTATACCCGATGACAATTCAATATGCCCAAAATTTCGAACGTAATAATCCAAGATCACATTATTAAAATAAATAATTTGTTGTACATGCCAGCGAATATGTTTATATTTAATAAGTGTATGTGCGTCATTAGGCCCGTATAGCCTATCAGTTAGACGGCCGGCGTATAGAGGGGTGAAATGACCTAAAAGTGGAAAAAACCCCATTTCTTGAGAACGGATAGTCTTGCCGAAAATTACAAAAATACATCGACGTTTATTTTCAATTATACGCTTTCTATTGTAGCATCTGAATATAGAATATGATTCATGTAAGTGTGACGACGCCATCGTTTTCTTTAATGTCAATCCTTACCTTTTTTTTTTAATATTTTGGTGCTCCATACTATTGTCGAAACGACAGTATAAATATTTTGACAACTTACATAAAGTAATCCCTGGGCAAAATAATATTAAATGCTGAAACACTCGTTTGAGCAAAAATTAGGAACAAATTCTTTTTTCATTACTATTTCTCTCTTTATAAGCAAGTTTCATAACTGCACTTACATATAAATCAAATAACAAAAGCGTTCGGCGTATTCTCCGAAATTCTGCTAAAAGAAAAAGATATGTATAGATTTTTCTTTTTTTCTTCTTCCTCGTTCACGTCAACGATTTTATAAACTTCTCTGCAGGAAGATATATTGAAGTTGATTTAAGGCATATACTTTTATATCCAGTTGTATATCCTAGCTTAGAGTAGCTAAAGGAAGCAGATTGAAAACTTGATCTACTGATGCTTATTTATGTGTATATTTTCGAGATTTACACTTCTTCGAGCATTCCCGTGCATACGTAGAACGTATGCATATACGTTCGAATGCAGACAAGCGTCTTAAGTATGTAAACATTTTGAGATAAAATTTCGGTGTGTCGGAGTGCACGGAAACTTGCTATTTATGATATTATCGAGTGGATAAAATGCAAGGCTCGCTTATGTTAGTTTATAACTAACGTTATTTGCTTTTTAAAAATGGTCGGACTTAAACGGTAATGCCATGAGATATTTAGGAATCAATAAAACTGCGATTTATTTTCGAATGGTGCAAAGCTTTTGTCATTCGAATAGGTCGCAGATCACAAAAAAAATAATCGGGGGGTTATAGGTACCATCTTGACCAAAAGGTTGTCAGAAAATCTGGGTATGGATTTTTGCGCTCAAATAGCTTGATATACAATTTGAATTTTGGACAGCATGAAGTTATTCTTCTTTAATGATAGTATGCGTCTGAAGTAACATGTTACAAAGCTTACTCAATCTTCTTTGGTTGGTTCTATCTCCAAATTATGCAGATTTAATATCCATTGCAATGTTACAAAATTGATAAATTTAATTTTTACTGAATTTTAATAATAATAAATTTAATAAACTTGGATTCCTTTTACTTATGTCACGTTGACACAAGCCGGACAACCTCTGAATGACAATTAACTGACACTTGTTAATTTAAATTATAATGATTTAATCAAAAAATTGAAACCTATCTAAATAATACCTAAAAACCTAAAGATGTGTTTAAAAATATAATTTAGCAATGTTACTATAACAATAATACGAATATATAATTTTAGCAAATGTATTAATTTATCAAATAGCTTATCTATTACCCTGGGTAAGTATGTATGATGTGTAGCACACACTTCTGTCTTCCTGCACCCTCGTCACTCGTTCTCGTCCTTCCAAATCTTCCTCCAACACTTTTCCAATCACACCTTCTTTTGCACCCGATTTCTTAATATACCTTTTTTTAATTTTACTCACAGACTTTACTTTTCTGACATTTCCATTTGTTCTTACTTATTTAATTCGTTACTCCCGTTACCATCTCAAGTACCCCTGCCATCATTACCACGGCATTCTATTATTATATACTGTACCGTGACGTAATTGCTATGTTTTCTAGGTTTCTAAACTATACCAGCAGCATACGGCCTTCCTGGTCGCTCTCAGGACTCTATGCTGGCAACTTGAGCTCGGTTAATTCCACTGGCGCGTCGTTCTTCGTTTGGTGAACCCGCAATTTAGTCTGTGAAATTTTTCCAAAACCCTTCTGTTGTGTGATGTGTAATTGTTTATGTTAATTTACAAAGAATAAAGTATTCTTTGAATTAGTAACATTTTTTACACTTATTAATTGTCGCTGGTTCCCAACTGGTTCGCTTACTCCCTACAAAACAGAGTTCGTCTTTACCGATTGAGACTGGGATATTAATGGAAACGATAATATTAAATTCAAATACCAACCGTATAGGTGGCAGTTCTGTGCGTATTTCAGTAATCCCGATGATAAACAATTTGATGGTAGCGACAAAGTCCTTGGCACACGAACTTAATACGATAACAATGAATTTGGAACCACCGCAAGATCCTGTAAAAGATCATGGCACTATATTCATCACTTGAATTAGGTATTTAAGCCGTATTTAATTATATAATTTAGACTATATGTAACAAGTCTATTCATAATTCATTACTTTTATTGACAGATACCACATACGAACTTCGGTGGATACATCCTTGTTTTGAGAAACATTACAGTACATTGCAAGAAAAAGTATATAATGGCTAATGATAAATTTTGTTTATTCAGTATTATTCAATATCAATGGTTTGAAAGAGAAAAATAACTTGAATAAACTAAATCGGATGAAAATCCAAAAAAACTTAGGGTTGGGAGAATTGTAATGAAAATACAGTAAAAGATGTCTCCCTATGAAAGGAATCACCCATGTAGATCTTATGTGATGATTTTGATGAAAAAGCAAAAGGAGGGAACTACAACAGAAACTTATTTGGGCTAAAACAGTTGAGAATTCTATGTGTGCATGCAAAAAACTTTGCAGATCGTATTTAATGATAAAAGTGAACAGAAATGTATTAAGTGCACCGTGATAACGCGAATAGCGACCTTCTAGAATTACGATTAAATGAACTTAACGTAACGAAGGTGCACTTATGCCGGACTCACGGGACATTAGTATGCAATACAAATTTTGTTTATCATAGTTGCTAATCATATTTATAATTTACGTATTAGATATAAGCGAATAAATTGGTATTTGTTTTGCGGGTATACCAATAGCGTTTATATCTTCTCAGAATCATTAATCTTGAGTGAGTACTTATTACATTACAGCGCATTTAAGCACTTTCCAATACCTACTTCCAACACCTATTTGGTTCTAAAAATCAATTGATTTTAAAGATATAATGTTTCATATTTTAGCAAGTGTAAATTATTTGGGAGGATGTGCATTGCTCGATTAAATTCTTATTGTTGATTTGGTTTCACTAATTCTATACATTAATTTGAACATCCTTGGTGTACAAAAGTTTTTACACCTTTGGACTTGTAATGTCTGAAAAGATATAATCTTTTTGAACCATAATAGCAAACTTGAAATTATTAATTGGAAGTATTAAATGAACAATAGAGAATACTGAATGTCGAAAAGTAAAAAGCGTGTATTTCGTGTATAGCATTGTTACAAAATTATTTGATTTCTATTGAATTTTAATAGTAATAAATTTCAATTACTTTTATTTATGTCAAGTTGATACATGCCGGGCAACCTCTGAATGACAATTAACTGATACTTGCTAATTTAAATTATGATGACACGAATCAAAAATTATAACCTCTTCAAATAATATCAAAAACCTAAAGACGTGTTGGTAACACTGATTAACAAGATATTTGTCCCAAACACAAATGTGCCTGACTCCCATATACTTTTGCATGCTGAAATCAATTATGTTTTCAGAATTTCTCCATCCCAAGTTTTTATGTTCCAGGATATATGAGAACATGTTTTGACGTTATTTCAGTTGTCAGCTAGAGCTCGGAACTGATCAGGCAGCACGCAATGGTTAATGTTTGAACATGTCTTGACGTGTTAAGACCTGCATTTCCCATTCCTAGATAGCATCTCTTATTATTTCAGTTGTCGGCTAGAGCTCGGTGAATGAACATATACGCTGACCTTGTTAATGTTTTGAAGAGTGTTGCGTTGTGGTGTGTTCAAGCTATTGTAGTGAAACCGCGAACATTTTATTACCTGTAATAATGCCAAGGAAATGTGTAAATCACCCGATCTCTTTTTGTTACATTTACGGAGAATTGACATTTAAATATCAAAGACGGTCTATCACACCTCTCCTTAAAAAGTGCTATGAGTAGTATTTCAAGTGTAAAGTAGGTGATGAAGACAAAAGCTGGGCTCCCCATATTTGCTGTGTTACGTGTGTCAGACTTCCTAAATCATGGGCAAAAGGATAACCACATATGCCTTTTGCTATTTCTATGATTTGGAGGAAACGATCAGATCATATTACCGATTACTATTTTTGGCTAACAAATATAAGTGGTGACTTCTAAATCCAAAAACCCTGTAAAATATTCCAATATTCCATCTGCACTGAGACGAGTACCTCACAGTGCGAAATTACCTGTGCCTAAACCTCCACAAAACATGACACTAAGCGACGATGAAAGTGCTGATGATACCAAAGCGAATGGAGCCCTGCGCTGTTGGCAGACTATTGTTGGACGCTGAAGAGAGATGTTTCAGATGGAAAGTACAATCGAAGGTCATATATCAGCACATTTTTCAATTAAATGTATCACTTTGTACGTCACTTTTTTCACGATTTATACACATATTATAATATATACTTTCACAAAATTTCATTCCTTTGTCACTCTGAAACCCTGTTTGATTGAAAAATTCTGAAAACAGATATGAAATAAGTGTAAAAAGTACTATCAAGTTCACCCACTTTACCTCGTGAGACAAAATAAATCTGAAATTTTGTTGACCAGTGTAATAAAATTCGGAAATGTTACGTTCACAAACATTGCGTACAAATAATTTCGATTGATGAATTAAATTTGCAAATACCTTAAGCTACCATTGTGTCAGTGTGCGTTCGTGTATCACCCGTATTGTACTTTCTTATATCGCAGTTTCTCGTTCATCTGCTCCAATCCTTCTTTTTCCACCACTAACTTTCCAAATCACTATCCTTTTCACTCGTTATATCACTATTCTACTTAAAACAGCTCATAAACTTTTTCATTGACCTTTTTGCTTCTATCACTTGACTTATCAAATTTTAACTTTTTCTATTCGTATTCTTTTTTTAATTCATTGCTTCCGTTACCATCTCAAATATGCCTGTCATCATAACCACGGCAATGTATCATTATGTACTGTACCGCGACGTAACTGGTGTGTCGACGGTTACCAAACTGTACTAGCAGCATACGGCCTTCCTGGACTCTATGGTGGCAACTTGAGCTCCGTTAATTTCAATGGCGCGTCATTCTTCGTCTGGTTGACCCGCGATGTGGGTCTAAATGTCGAAGGACGGAGGAAGCAAATTGCCGGCAGGAAAAAATGGAAAGCGTAGTTTATAAAGCGGAAATTCATGTAAAGCTTCACATGTAGAGGAAAATAGGGACCGATCCACCCTGTAAAATGGATTGATAAAGTACCTGTAGATAGGATAGCTAATATTTCATAATGAAATGTAACAGCTTATATATAATTCCCTAAAGGAGACTTCGTTTACCTAATTATCAGAAAGGTTACCCCGCGGATAGTATCCAGTTCCTAGATTCATTTACATTTCAGCTAATCGTAAATGAACTCAATTGAAATGTCTGCAGAAAATTTGTATTAATTGAGTTAAGTACTCCAGTATAGATAGAGTAAGAAAATGACATTTAATTAAATCTCTACAACGGCAGTCCATTAAAATTATTTATATTTGGCGGAGACAGGCATCGTACGAAATCAATGCTTTGGCATGACTCCATTGTTCCTATTTTCGATGGAGTACAATGTCAATTCATAGAAATACGAACGTTTGCACATTCATAATGGAATTCAAAGATCAATTACAAGGGATCTAATTTAGCGACGTTATAACTTTGATAATTTATAGATAGTTTTTTAGTTAATTATTTCCGTCTGGATGTTTATCGATGTAGAGTTTTTTTTTTGCAATTTAATAATTGAATTCACATTTATGTTATGAATATCATATTCTTGCATAGGTGGGTTTGTATTCAGCTAAACTATTTTCGAACATCGGAATATATACCTTTATAAAAACCCTACGTCCTCTTATATCCGTTTCGAACATATTCTTTAATAGGTAAAGATATCATGACCGGAAAGCAGCGAAATAAGAAATATCGGAAAAATAACCGACTCGTTTCCTTCATTTTCTTTTAAATGTATAATAGCACAACTGACGCAAACTCTACGTCATTTGGTAGAAAACTAATGATGATGTATTTTAGATAATGCGTCGATAATCGATATGGTGTAATTCTAAAGCTTGACATTGGCATGTTCTACTTTCCTTTCCTTAACCTTGCAATTGCACTTGACGGTATTTATGTTAGAAGTGGATGCTATCGATCAGAAGCTTTGTCGTGTAATAAACAGGTATAGTATTTTTAGTGCGCCCATACACCATTGCAGGATATTGTTAATACAACCCCAGTTATTTAATTAAAAGTGGATTTTCTATATCGTTAGAGAAACATTTAAAAACGAAATAAGGAATAATTAAGAAGGCATTAGAGTTGTTTCGCCATAACATTATTCAATTTTTTTCAATAAGCTTATTGTTGAAATAATAAATGTTTGTCGAAATGGACGAAGAATTTAGTGATATACATGAAGATGTTTACACAAATACCTCCAACATTTGAACACGACGATTACATAGATAAGAGGAACTTATTCAGGTGGCGTTGAAAATAAAGTAGTATCTAGGCGCGGAACAAACATATTTGCTTTTTTATTGCTTAACCGTGAGACAAAGACTATACAAAGAACAACATACAGATATTGTGTTACAACACATAAAGTACTTAATACAAATAACACTGGTCTACAAAATTGCAGATTTATTTTGTCCCACGAGGTAAAGTGGGTGAACTTGGTACTACTTTTTACACTTATTCCATATCTGTTTTCAGAATTTTTCTATGAGGCCGGGTTTCAGAGTGACAATGCAATGAAATTTTGTGAAAGTATATATTATAATATGTGTATAAATCATGACAAATGACGTACAAAGTGATATATTTACATGGAAAATGTGCTGATGTATAACTTTCGGCTGTACTTTGCATCAGAAACATTTCTCTTCAGCGTCCAGCAATAGTCTGCCAACATAGCAGGGTTCCATATGCCTTGGTATCATCAGCACTTTCATTGTCGCTGTGTCATGTTTTGTGGAGTTTTAGGCGCAGGTAATTCCGGACTGTGAGGTAGCAGATGGAATATTAGGATATTTTACAATATGTTTGGATTTAGAAGTCATACCACTTATATTTGTTAGACAAACATAGCAAACGGTAATATGATCTAATTGTTCCCTGCAAATCATAAGAATAGCAAAAAGCATATGTCGTTTACCTATTGCCCACGCTGTAAGAAGTTTGACACACGTAACACAGCAAATATGGGGAGCCCAGCTTCATCACCTCCTTTATACTTGAAATACTGCTCATAGCACTTTTTAAGGAGGAGTGTGTTTTTGATGTTTAAATGTCAATTGGCCGCAAATGTAGCAAAAAGAGTTGTTGACACACTACTACATTTTCACACTACATTTTCTTGACATTTTTACAGGTGATCAAATGTTCGCGGTTTCATTATAGTAGTTTGAACGCACCACAACGCAACACTCTTGAAAACGTTAACAACGCCAGCGTATATTCATCAGAGTATGTTCATTCACCTGGCTCTAGCCGACAACTGAAGTAACAAGAGATACTATCTAGGAATGGGAAATGCAGGTCTTAAGATGTCAAGACATGTTCAAACATTAACCATTATATGCTACTTGATCAGTTCCCAGCTCTAGCCGACAACTTATACTATATATCTGTGCATGCGTATTTTAGGTGGATACGCGAATATCCTGAAACATAAAAACTAAGGGTGATGGAGAAATTCTGGAAACATAATTACTCGGTATATGGGAATCAGGCATTTTTGAGCGTGGTACAAAAATTTTGTTAACCAGTGTAATAGGAATAATAATAGCTTATGACAGAATATCATGTAGTCCAATAATCATAAACTATTTATTTTAATTAATTTTGAACGAGACGTTTTAACGTTTTAACATTTAGTAATTGTTTCGAGGAACAGCAAAATATGTCACACTTTTTAGAGATAGTAAGCACACTAAAGCGGGGCAGGTGATTGAAATAATAAATTGCTTAGAGTGATGTAGAAAGCAAACACACCCCTAGCTGAGGTCCTGGATACACACAATGGCAATCTTGTTAAAAAGAAAACTAAATGAACTGCTGTGTATAATATTTATATAATGAATCTGTGTATAATTAAAATATACTAAAACGTTAACTATGACCGCGAATCAAAAATGGTTACTTTTAATACGAAATTTGCGGCGGAGTAATCTCCGAGTAGGTGCGGTTTACAGAGCGGGCGTTATGTTTTTTGAGATTGCGGGATTTTTTCACAAGTGAATGGGAATATTTCAATGTCGATGGGCCCCCCGGTTGCCCTCCGGGACGATTCACCGAACCGCATTCAATTCACTAAAACCGAAAATTTCAGAATTGCACGGCACTAATAAACAAATTTTTATATAAAATTATACATTATTTTTTAACATTCAATTGCCATTTACTGGGCAAATTTCTGTTGTAAATTGGGAACATTGTTATACTGTCGGTTCGACAACGAAAGGATCCCTCAAAATCAAGAAAAAAGAAGAGGGGGTTGTCATTTAAAGAAAATTGATGACGTGTGTATTTTTATCGAAAGAGAATCGATTTGCTCGAGAATTCTTTTCTAAAAAAATGATTTCGCTTTTACTGAATTTATTCCATATTTTAGACGGGCACTGTATTCTTTAAGTTAATACGTATACAGTGCGGATGTAAATTGTGTCCCCTCCCTCGTAACTTTTAAAAGGAATGAGATAGAGAAACGAAACAAAGACCAGGTGAAATTAGGGGCAAATTATGATATTTTGGTTATAGCGAGATGCACTTGATGTAAAACGTAAGATAGATGGCGTTGTTATCTTTAAAATTTTAAATGGAAAATATGTTTAGACAGAACCTCATTTGTAAGATATTTTTATTATGTTTACGCCTATGTAAACAGTTTACGATTCTCTTTGTTTTTACGGGCATATCCGCAATAAAAGATAGAGACACCTTACCTTTAGGATAACTCTCGTATTTATTGAATGGTGCATGTTTCCTAGGAAACGTATTTTAAAATTTAAAAGAAACGTCAAAATATGTATGCCGATTTATTTCTGATAGTATTAACAATATTTAATTTGATTATTACAATGGTATGCTCTAGTCCTTTGGCAGAAAACGTTGTGGCAATAATGTTTTTCGCTATGTCAGGTGTACTGTCAGAAATAAATCGGCATAAATAATATTCTGACGTTTCTTTTAAATTGTAAAATACGTTTCCCAGGAAACATGCACCATTAAATAAACATGAGGGTCATCAGAAAGGTAAAGTACCTTTATCTTTTATTGCAGATATGTCCGTAAAAACATAGAAAATCGTAAAACTGTTTACATAGGCGTAAACATAATAAAAATATCTTACAAGTGATGTTTTATATGAACATACTTTCAATTTAAAATTTTAAAGATAGCAACGCCATCTATCTTACGTTTTGAGTCCAGTGCATCGCGCTATAACTAAAATATCATAAATTGCCTCTAATTTCACCTCGTCTTTATTTCGTTTCTCTACTCATTCCTTTCAAAAGTTACGAGGGGGGGGGGCACAATTTACGTCCGCACTGTATGCATAATATACGGCGCAACAAATGATTTTCATTCACAGTAATGATGGAAATTTTGATGTTATTAAGAAATTTATGATGAAGTTCAGAAAATACAGAAATATGGTGCACATTCATGAACGATAGCTAACGATAAGATCTTTTCACAAGTTTTAATTTTGTTGTTTGATAATCTGGGCTTGAATGCTCAATCTTTGATTGGAGTGATTACTGGTGGTGCATGTAATAAAAAATGAAAGATTTTGGATTAGGGCCACAAATTTGCAAAGAAAGTACCAAGTATTGGAGTGGAAGAAAGAAAGAACCACAGACTATATAGCAGAAAATGCACTTAATCATCGAATAGTTCAAGTGTTTCTTTCCGAATATGGACACATAATCTTTTATAGTACTATAAAAATTTTGAGATTTTGTAACGTCTTTCACTTTGCTAATAGAACAACCAAATCAAGAATTCCCTTTTCACCTCAAGAGTGAAAAGCTCTAGATGTGTATATCGGCACATAAGTTGCCATTCCCGGTAGAACCTACAAAGGAAAGAAGTGTTAGACGTAGTATCTTTGGTTTAAGGTAAAATCTGGAAGGATATGCTCTTTACCAGATCACCAGTGGAATAACACTATTTTTCGGCTTATAATCTATGTCTATATATACTATTTAATCATGCAGGCCATTTTTAAAATAAAATTTGGCATATTATCCTTGCCTTCTATGTATGCTCTGGAGATCCCTGTACAGACATTTTCTAACTGAAACAATTTTATATTAGATTCTGAAATTCATTCGTATAACACGAGGTATAAATCAAATTTCAGACCGCCACTCGATAGACTAGAGTTGGCTAGAAGATCTCCTATCTCGATGGCGCTTCGGCAATTTAATGTGTTGCCCAACGCCATATAAGATTCAGAAACGATGCGGAAATTTAAATTAGTATTACGTGTGAAACTGTGTGTATTCGAGTGACGAATTTTTATCTGTTCTCGGGCAGTAACTTGGCAGTTGTTTTATTATTTTTATTACATCAATGTTGTCATCATTCATCATTTGTGCTTTTAGTATTTATTGTATTTTGTTATATATCTAGATATGACTGACATGTCTATTAACCATATGTATTTGCTGGACGAAATATATATCTATCTATCTTATGACCGTTCGAGTTCACTGAGCGTACTCTAGCTAGAATGCGGGGTGTGTAGGTACTTTCTCACAATTTAATGTCTTTAATTTTATGAATATTTTATGAATATTGATACTCTCATAACTATCCAATTCTGTAAGATTCAAGACTTATTTCACTAAGATTGCATTCTTTACAAATCTGTTTCATAAATTCCTGATATCTGATGTACCTCAATTTTATCTTTGGTCTTTCCTGAAAGGCTATTTAAAAATTATTTGTTTTGTACGCGACGCGTAAGCTATGATCTTGCATTAAGAAATTGTATGATGTAATTTAATTCTGATTTATATCAGCCCTTTGTCAGTGGAAAACTTTACAAACCATGAACTAGAGAATTACACCTACCTAGTTTATGCTGAAAGCAATGATTGGTTTTCTTTCGGTATATTTAGATTTATAACTTATCCTTATTTATAATTACTAGGCTATCTAAAATTGAGGACCCAAGCTGTAGACTGTGTGAAGGGGCTATAGAGACTGTATACCACATCCTATGTGAATGCAAGGCCTTAGACTCTAGTAGACGGGCAATCCTCGGGAAACCACACATGAACCCAGAGGACCTTATAGACCAACCGGCCAAGGACCTGTACAGATTGGTACAGAGCACAAATATTTTGGAATGAGTGGAATAGGAAATGGGTACAAAAATGGAAGACAAATACAAAAAGCCAAGATGTTGAAGTGTTTCCGGAGACTCATGTCAGACGGTTCCCATTAAAGAAAGGTATCTGAAAATGGAAGTTCTTTATTATTCTTTTTCTAATGTAAAATTGATGGTTTTAAAATTGTATCAAATATTGTGAAAACATCATATGCATATCTGATCCAAACACTCCGGAAATATTTGGAAATCTTTTTAAATTCAACTTCAAAATTACTTATAAATAAATTTGGGATAAATGGAGATAAACTATTTAGATATTTGTATAATTTATAGTCGCAGCAGTAGCTATTCAAAGTTTTGGACATATGCCTAGAAATTGGAATTTACCCCAACATTCAGCATCAATTATGTTATTAATTAAAAAAACGACCTATTCGACCATCAACGGGTTTTATTAATATTCATTAAAATTAGACATAAATAGCTTTTCATAAACTGAAATTTTATGTTCACGGCATGAAATATCGATAATTAATTAACCTTGGCTGTGCAGTTATGTATACAGACTGCAGAAACAGGGTCACTGTAAATTTTTAATGATGATAATGATTTTAATTCACTTTTATTTCGGTTGGGAATTATAATATGCACTTGTATATAATCGTATTGTACGAGGTGTGCAAATTAAGTAATGAGACTGATATTTTTAAATATTTTTATTTGAATATAATTACAATTGAACGTTGTTTCCCTAAAAATAACCAATGCCAATACCCAAGCCATACACCGTTGAGACTGTTCTTCCATTCCTCATAGCAGTGCTCGAACTCGGATATTGGAAGCGCCTTTAGCTGGTCGGTTACAGCCGTTTGAATGTTTTCGATTGTTCCTTCAGATGAATTTTTAATCTTGGGGAGAGGAAAAAGTCACAAGGACTCAAGTTAGGTGAATAAGGAGGCTGAGGAGCCACATAAATATTTTTCCTGACCAAAAAACCGTTTATGGAAATTGGCCAATCTTTCTTGATGTTTTGTCTCACACGCATGATCCATTTTTGCAGTCTTCCGAGAAAATGTTGATTAACTGTCTGACCTTGAGAAACGAACTCTTTGTGAACGATTCCTTGACTATCAAGGAAACAAATCAGCATGCTCTTGATCTTTGATTTGCTCATTCTTACTTTCTTGGGCTTTGGAGAGCCTGAAGTTTGCCATTCCATGCTCTGGCGTTTTGTCTCCGGGTCATACTCGAACACCCAACTCTCATCACCAGTAATGACACGTTCCAAAAAAATTTCATTATTTTCAATCGA
>JARFOC010049926.1:0-20655 GCA_031763485.1 Osmoderma eremita | reverse complement strand
TTATGTCGCGAGATACTTCAAAGTCATTTTAATAGTCGTAATTACGTTCCCAGATACCTATTGTGCTAGTTGGGTTCGTAATGATATGTAATTACGTAGAATGAACACTTTTTAGTTTGGCATTTCGGACATAGAAGTTTGATAATGAACTCGACAAAATATCTTTGTAATGGAGCATAAATCTAATAGTTTGTGATTACAAATGATTTGAATTTGAATTGACTGTCCAATATCTATAGATTTTCCTGTTTTTGTATCACTGCAGAATTTTCTTTGTTCACCACAACGATATGGAACTTTCAGACGCTAGTCTTTCCTTTTCTAGAGGTAGCTTACTTTGGGTAGGTATACGAAGTGTGGAAAAATCTGATATTAGTAAATACAGTGTGTTCTTTGTAATGTAATAGCAATATTCAGATCAACAAAACTACGAAATCTATGAAAAATATAAATACCTCGTTTTTTGGTATTGTGGACTATGTGACAACAGTTAAGTGTCTCTTTGGCCGGTATTTCTTATCATAAATCTTTCAAAATATAGTTGGAAAATAAAATTTAATAAAATATGTTACTATGTAATGACTCTGTAATAAACATCTTTTATAAAAGTTATATTGCAAAATATATATTATAAAACCTTTTACACTAAATTTTTCTTAAAGGTTTATGATAGTGTAATACCAGCTTGAAACAGAAGTACTGAACAAATATAATAGTGTACAGACTTCTATCTTATAATATTTAATATATTCACCTGGAGCTATTAGACCGGCCGTACTTTGCTAGACATATTATCAATATATTAACAATATATTACCAACATATTACCAATATATTATCAAGATTTTAATAGCATATCATCAACATATTAACAACAAATTACCAACAGCTTTGGCACACATCCGCGGTAATTTTTTTGCACTCTAATTTCACCCTTACCCATAAATTATTTAAATTTCTCGCACGGCTAGGGTAAGAAATGGTGAGGAACTTGTCTAAGCTGCTTTTGTTATATTTTCATTGGGACATTTACGTGTTTGCGTATAGTATTTGCAAACGGTGCTACTGTTTGCTTATTTTGACATTTTACTAGTCGTACCCATACTTCTGGCGGGTGCTGTACGTTAATTCAAAAGCTCGTCCACCCAAAGTAATTATACGAAAAGAGTTTAATTTCCTAAAAGCGGATATCACACGTGGCGCGCACTTTACCCAAAAGAAATTAGGAAATTTATCTTCCCAAACGTACTTAACCATATGTGTGCTCGTACCTAAATCAGGGCACCACTAAAATTAAACTAAGCAAACGAAATTTAACGAAATCGGGACCGGAGTGTTTCCGGAATTTATGTACGAATTACGGGAAGCGAGCGGCGACCCGAAAAATCCTCTCTCCTTGTTTCGGGCGCGAACGAAACAGTTAAGCTCGGAGTGAAAGGGAATGCGGACATGTCGCACACATGTGTATTTCGTCGCGATGCGGAACCCCCATACAATACCATAAATTTCTGGGCGAAAAATCTCGTCGTCCAGGAGCGACGGTGTTTATGTGTATGTACACGCGTTTACGGGGACTAACCCTTCTCTACGACCGCGTTAAATCCAGTCGGTCAACCCGTTCTGTTTATTTCAGCCCCTGCGGAGAGTACTCCTCAAAATTATTTACGCGCTTTTGTCTGGCCGTCATACGTGCGTTCCGGTAGTCATTCCGAAGTCCGTTGTTTGTTTTTTCATCAAGTTAAGTAAGGTGTAACGCGAGCACGGTATTTATGATATTGCAGGAAAAATAGGACACACACGTTGTGTGAAGTAAAGGATATCCCGTCACGATATCCCATAGGTAATATGCAAAAACATATTTTATGTACGGTGTTGAAAAGTAGAGCTTTCTAAGTCAAGCAGTCCAACGAAATATGAAAATTGAAGCATGCAACAATGGGCAATTTAAATTTTTTGTTTCCCCAGAAAACATAATATACTCAAGTTACAAAAAAATCGGAAATATAAATTAATTTGGACGAAATTTGGTATGATAGGATAAGAAGCTTTAGGAAATCAATCTCGTATGCGAAAATAATGTTAACTGTCTGAGTTTCCGATCCAGTGATGTCGGATTTTATCTTTCTGCAACGGAGCGCTTTATTTATTCAAGATATTGTTAAAAGAATAGTATTTAATATGAAAGAATGGTAGATAATAAGTATTATTAATACTCTCTCTTTCTTCAATTTAATTCCTATCGGCCTACAATATCTTGGGCTTGAGGATCTAGGATTTTGCCATATTTTTTTCCACTTGTACATATTATGTGAATAGGCATCAATGATGTAAGAGAAATGCTTGAATCCTGGAAGTCTCCCGACATACTTTGCTTATATTCACTATGCCCACTGCTACCGTCAAAACCCCATTTTGTTAACATTGTCAGACGTTGTAATTCTTCTGGAGAATAAGCAGTTAATGTTTCCTTTATAGAGAAAACTATTCGTGAAGCAGTATGGTCTAGAAAGGATTGCAAACTCACTCTTGCCGGAGTTGTTTCAGTACTGTCTTTTAGTAGAATAGCAGCTTCTTTCATTCTGGTATGTTTTAATGCACTCTCCGCGCCTTTAATTAATTGTTGCTTGTCATAGCTCTAAGTACTTTTCTTCTTTTACTCCGTTCACTGTTCTCGATCTGGGGCGACCAGAACCCTTTGGGGTTTGCATTCTTGACTTGGACTATTCATAGTTTTATCGATGTACCTCTCCATCTAACTAGTTTGCATTTATTTGCAAGAACCTTTCTCTGTGCCGGTTACTTTTTCGCCACCTATCAGCTATTTTAACACAGGCCAAGCTTACCTTCTCTCTTAATTCAATTTGCTGCATATATTCAGCATCTTCTATATCTGATATTTCAGCAACTCGTTTGTTTGCACATTCAATTCCAATATCTCAATTACCTTTCCTTGCAGTCCAAATTTCAAATACTTCCCTCTTGGTGATTATTACTAATGATGGATCTGAAAACATATAGTACAATATAATAATATTTTACATTAACTTAATTAAAATATTGATGTAATTGTTCTGTACATACTGAGATTACTTATTTTTATGTTAATTTATTATTAAGTATCAAATTACGCATTGCTAACTCAGTGTTACTAATTACATATACGCTTGTTATGCTCAATATGCAAACTAGCAAGAGCTATGCGCAAAGTTTACAAGAGTTACCACAAAATACACACGTTAAGGTATAATAAAAAAGGTTTTTATATGTTTTTGTATTTATAATTGTTTCATCTGCCCCTGAGTCTACTTTGACAGATACAGTTTGGCCCATTATTTTTGGTTTCGTCAGTCAAACTCTGCTAACACGATTTGTATTCCTTATCTGAGAGATTTCAGAGCTTGAACTTGAATAATCACTCGTGGATTGAGCACTAGTTTTTTTTCAGAATCTTCATTAGTGACTGCTACTCTATGTGCAAGGTTTGTTCTGCACAATTTCGCAAAATGGCCTCGTATTTTGCACCATGCACATTTTTCATTTTTCGCTGGACATTCTTTGTACGAATGTCTTAGCTTTCTCCCAGACCGAGTACACCATGCTTCTCGCATTGTTTCTAATTTCTTTGTTTTGTTCCCTGACCTTTTCAGCTTGCGTCACCTTTTCTATTGATTTATCCAACGTAAGTTTTTTATCCAATTGTAGTTGTTTAAATAATTTGTAGTAATTTTTATGTAGGATACCAACTACTATTTTACCTAACTAAATCATCGGCTAAACCTCCATACTCACATGTTTTTAACATTCTTAGTAGATCATCTATATATTCTCTGGAAGTCTCCCCGTCAAGCTGTTTTCGTAAATTGAATTTTGCCCTTGCATACATTATGATTTTCTTATCACGAAGTTAATCATCGACAACTTTCTAGCTTCTTCTTTTTCGGCAGTTTTTAACTTCCCAAGTAATTTATCAACTTCAGATCCCATATGTAGCAGTACTTATTTGGTTTACTTTGTGTAGAGATGTCTCGACTGATTCGTCTATCGCGCCTTCTACCTCGGCCACTAGGTCCTATTGTAAAGGGGATGCCATCTTAGAGTTCATCAAACAAGTCCAGGCCCTTGAGGTAGCTCAGAATCTTGTTCAATGAGGAATTTTTCAGATCAACTTTCCAAAGACGGAGTACCTGATGCGCATGGCCACAGGACAGTGGCACATAACGTGCTCTACTGTCCCTTCGTCCTCCATTCACAGCCGGCATTCGGTTTCTTCCGATAATCCGATTCTGTGTAGGTATTTTCTGAGTTTGCAGTGACCTGTAAACACAGAAGTAATTATTTTGCTCCTTTTACGATCAAGTTTTCGTAATCCTCCGGTTTTAACATGATTGGGTGAAATGCACTCCTTTACCTGTACCAAATCAGGAGAATTGCTCCAAAATTTGAGTACTTTCTGTTTTAACCAGAAGCAAATTTGTCGTTTGGCTATCGAAGTTGAAATGCCAATTACCGGTTCTAGACCTCGGAAGCAGCCCGCGGCATCCTCTTTTGCAAGGGTGCCGCCTACCCATGTAGCAGTAAATTTGTTACCTGCAACTTTTGGTCACAGGTATCTAATTTTGAAACTATTCTATATCGTTCGTAATGTGCGATGCATTGATCCCAATCACTTTTTTCGAAACTAAATTTATCGATTGCCGAGATTGAATTTAAAGTTGTACTACTTGCAGTTTCGTTTTGTTGTTGGGGCTCAAGCTGATGTAATTTTAATTTCTGTACTCCGTGCTGCGACATTATAACCTTATTTTCAATTGCGATTAAACTGATTTTTCTTTGACCCCACACCTGACACCATGTGTTACATAGAACAGTAGAGGAAAATGATATATGGCCTTATATCTAAATGCAACTTACTACAAGTGCTTTAGGATTGAACTTTAAATAAGTCACCTGTCATCACATTCGAAAATAATCTGTTTCCGTTGCTAACGTAACCTTTTAGTCTCCTAACACAGGTGCAACAAAATAAAATATTTCAAATTAAGCCTACTTCCTTCAAACTTTTAGTACTAAAGAACTTTATAAATACATATTTATAATAGAATCGGGTAATATATTTCAATATTTCAATCATTGGATGGGAACGATATTGTCGAGTTGATCATGCGAGTATCACTGAATGGCATTTATTTTCTAAACCAATTCTGGACGGAACGAATATTACAAAATAAAAAGGCATTACCTTTGAAGGAGATAATTTTGCTGATTTACCGTGGAATAGTGTCCCAAGGGCTTATATTAAATGTGTCTTAACGTACATTGTAGATTCTGGAGCAGATTGGTTTGTGGTTCATCACCATGTGACGAAATGAATTGTCGCAGCTATCACTCAATCAATCCAAAACCTTGTTGTATTTGGTACTGAAGTAAATTTACTTCTTGGTTGTCCTTGATGGTACAATCGCTGGTGTTGAAGCCTTTGTTGGATAGGAAACAATTTCTCTTTCTGGAGTTAAAATTGTCGTAAGAACACATGGTTTGGATATACTTTATAAAGGGGAAGCTTATGTAAAACTCGGCCTGCAACTTTTAGAGAATGGATGTTAGGATTGTACGAGTTCCAACGGCGATGTCTGATAAGGCTGTTGAAAAATATGCAACACACAAACCTAATTGCTTACCACAGGAAAGCATAGAGAAAAATTTCTGGTACTTTATAACCTGCAGAAAATCTTATTCGGTAATTGTTATGTGCTGAGAAGAGTTGACAATCCAACTAAGATAACAATAATAACAGCACACGATCAGTTAATATTGTGGCCTGAGGGCCGATGGGTAAACTGAGGTGTGTATCGTTTCGTCATGATTCTTTGTTGTTGCACTTTAAAAGTAAGACCAATTGTGGAACATGCTATATATAACTGTGATTGATGGTTGGCAAGCTATACTGCAGCTAAACAGGCCCTGAATTGAAGTATATTGTATGATATTGGTATGTCTTTAGTTAAACTGTGGTCCCTGACCACCTGAAGTCTAGGAAATGTAGATTACCGGATGTGCTTCTAATATTGAGATTGCTGTGTTTGTTGCTAGCTGTTAAGTTCCGGTTTGAACCGAATTTAACAATTGTTAATAACATTTTACTGTACCGTTATGTTTACCATTCAAGATGAAGTTAGTATGACCCAAAAGCGGGATACTGATCAGTAGCGCTGTAATAGAAACAAGTAAGAACTTGGTCGGTGTGGATCATCCACATGCCCGGAAAATGAGGGATGACTACCCGCGATGATCTGTTACAAAGGCACGCAACCAGGCAAGTCAGTTGTACCCATGCAGTGAACGGGCAACAATCTATTGTTGAATAATTATTTAAGTTAATAAACAAATAATTTTATGATTTTTTTTGCGTTTGACCTAACATATATGTATTTTTATATCAATATTTTCTTCATCAGCATTAGGAAACCATACTTAAATCATTTAATCCTTGATTTACACAAGCTTTTTCTACAACATCAAACTAAACCATATTCTTCTTAATTGAATCATTGAGCATGTTTTGAATTCCAAAAGTTAAAATGTTAAAAGCTAATAAAGTAAAGGCGTAGATATTCTTATTTTTAAATAAACAGTATCACAGTATCGACATAGGAGCAAACTGCGAATATGTAAGATACAAAGAAAGCAAATGCTAACCAATTTTACTGTACATCTTATAAAACTACTACGTATGTGCGTCTCAGGTTGAACATTTCCAAAATTTCAATGCGATAATATTAAGGTACATGCTTGATTACTTGACTATAAGTACCAAAGTATTTAAAAATTCACTGGAAAAATAAGCCGACTTCAAAATTTATTGCAACTAAAGATGGAATACAAAATCGATAATTACATAATAAGTTTTACAACCGGAAGAAATAAACAAATAGGAAAAAAATATATTAGTTAATGGTTAAAGCAACTTCCAAGAACATTATTTCTACGCAAAATGTTGTGTCAAGATGTGCCTGTGTAATATACTAAACTGGATGATAGCTATGAAAGATAAAGAATATCTTTTATCAGAAATAGCTACTTTTATTGTGACTTTCAGAAATGAACCAAAATTGCTAGTGGAAGCACAAGGAGGGGTTTTGTCAACATTCAGACATCTTCAATAAAAAAGCGATTTGGTTTCAATTATTGGAATACTAAATTTTGTGAAAAAAATCTTAAAGCGAAACTTAGAAAAAAGGTCTGAGGTAAAACTGATTGTATCATTTCAAGATTTGATTTTTAAATAAACAAAAAAAATATTGAAGAAAGTCCGATTGTATGTGAAGACATGGTATTCAAATGCTATAAAATACGTTCAATGTTGATACTTTTTGTTGCCATAGCCTTTAATTTTAATACACTTTCAATGATTAGTACCAAACAATAAATTTTAGCTAGAAGCTTTAGATTTCTGGATGTTGGCTAAATCTTAAAATTCATTTAAACAAAATGAAGGTGACGATCTCCAAAAACATTATTAAATTACATCAGCCAATAATAGAGGTAGGTACCAACTTAACAGCGGTATTTATACGACCACGGATTATCCCATCGTGAAAATTGAATATTCAAACTTGTCCTCGTATTTTGCACCTGAAATTTTAAAACAATACCCCTACGACAGGTGATAGAGTCTCCGCTTGTGAACCGAATAGTCGACCCCGTTGGGATCTAGTACCGTGATCCCGGGCGGCAATCGTCGACAGGAATATTTAGGACACGGCACATTAATTAACGAAAATAACGTCCCGTGTCTCAGGTTCATAATAAAACGGCGTTTAATATACGGCCTAATGTCGTAGACCTTTCGGGACCAAGCGAAAACTTTACGACACATTACGTATGTCATTAAATGTGCGATACCGGCGTATGCCGCATATTGTTCCACTCCGATAAAAAAAATAATATTAGGACATGTAGGAATAAATAACCTCCCGCTGTGGAAGGAGGAAATTTAATCGTTCTTAATGTGCTGTGAGTCAAAAATGTTTGCAAGTATTAGTATTATCTTTATTAGGCACACTACCCTTTTATATAATGAAAAGATATGCGTTTTTGTATAGAAGTACAACTTTTAAAATAAACCGAGAAATTCAACGTTTATGCTAATCGTGCTTAAAAATGAAAACTTTGCTTCTTGCGACATTCTCACTAACTATGATGTGAAAATGAATACCGATTAAAATAAGATGAAGGGAGTTGTAACAGGCGACAGAACGAATGATGTGTAAAACAAACTTCAATTTCTTTTGATTCAAAGCTACACAAAATTCTCAGAATTTAAATCCCCTAAATTTAAATCCTCTGATGACATGTTGAGTTAATAGTGACGAGTAAAATGTTTATGTTACGATTTATGTTCCTCCTTAGTCTAGTTGCCTACGGGCAAAGTACAAAACGTAGCTGTCAGTACTGTGAAATGCACTGGTGTTAACAAAAGTTAATATAAAATAATAGGAGGCCGGGCTTTAGATAGTGAAACTAAGTCATTATTGGACTAGCGATCTTTCAAGGCTTTACTTCAATCAGAGGTATTAAGTAAGTTTAACACTTTTTTACTTTGTAGTTTTTAAGGAGGATTTTAATTGGTTGCCCAAATACGTACACATGTAAAAATAATTTTATTACACATTTTTATGTTATTATAAAATCACGAAATTTCAATAAAATTCAGTAAAACGAAAATTCTTCAAACTATTAAGTGATATTTTGACTCACTATCCCTGCGCATGTTCAGAAAGGAGTATCCGAATACTTTATATTTCTCTTCAACTTGCAACTAGATCCAACCAACGACTAAACGTTTCTAACATCTTTATCTCATTCTATGGAATGCATTTGGGGATGATATTGTTACATGCGTTAACTGTAACATGGGTAGACATGAAATGCACAGATATTAAGTATAGATGAATGTCGGAAAAAACTATTGCTACATACAAAATAAAATAAATTTCTTTATTTTATTTTCATTGATTCTATACCATTTACGGACATCTGTCGCCGTCTAGTTGGGTTATCCTGGTTGCGCAGATCAATACTAACGATCTGTGTGAAAATCTCGGTCTTTTTGGAATTGACAGCCGTTGAGAAGAGTTGGGTCCATGCTCTGGCGTTTTGCTTCCGGGTTATACTCGAACACTTTCCATAGATTCCAAATAGTCAACGCACCTTTCTCTCCTGATGTCCTTTTGTTCCTGCGAAAGGTTTTTTTTGAACCATTTTCTAGCGGATCTTTCTCATTCCCAATTCATTCGTCAAAACTTGATAATCGGTAATGTCAGACAAATTCAACTGTTCCCCGATCATTCTGACTGTCTACCGACTACCTGAACGCACAAGATCGCAGATTCTGTCGACATTGCCATCAGTTCTTGCAGTTGAATGCTTTCCGCCGCGTGGCTCATTTCCCATCGATTCTCTTCCTTCTGAAAATGCCTTAGACCACCGAGAAACCTGGGCATTTACAAAACACTGTCTCCATAGGCCTGCTGAAGTTTTGCAAAAGTGCCTGTTGCACTTTGCCCAAGTCTGAAGCAAAACCTGATAGCACACCGCTGCTCGAAATTAATGTCTTTCATTTGTAGAACGCACTATGAAAACCGGGTTCACGGAAAGAACGACAGTGGACAACCAAATGGCTTGACCGAGTTCAAACTAGCACTGAACGCGTATTACAATGTCCACTTGTCGCCCCTCCATGCCCCGTGCTTCCCCTGTTACCATATCAAACGCTACGTTGTCAGTCTCATTACTTAGTTTACACACCTCGTATGTGTTATTGTGATGTACGGTTATATTGCTTACGATACTCGTACTTAACTGTTTCTACAAACCTTTGATCAAAAATATCATTTGGGACATCGTTATGCCATACTGTTTTATTATGAAATGCTACCTATAAATTCTTATCTTGCCAGTCAAGCATAGGATATCCTGGTCTACTACACAAATCACAATCACAACGGCAGGCGCAGAATAAAACGGTCATTAGGTTTATAAAATCCCAATGTAGTGTGCAGCTATTTTAATATTATACGTGAATAGAGAAGACCATGAACCTAGTCACATCAATCAACTCGTACATATATTCTTCAATCGCGGACAAACATCAACGAATGGATCTATCAAGGAAAATGTGGACCAGTGCTAATAGAATATGTAGTATGTAACCATAAAAATGTTCTATCTCTTTTAATGTAATTTGTAAACCATACGATAAATAATAAATAATTACAAAATATTTGTGAATCTGTCTTGATGAATAAACCATATTATTATTTCTTAGGTGCGAATAAAAATTGATTTAAAACACGGAAAGCAGTGCCTGCATAAATGTACATACTATGATATGCACAAATAATGTCTTAGCTTGCTGGGGAATGAAAATTCTATAAAGGCACATGAGCTGGAATATCATTAAAAAAGTATAGCTTCTTCAGAGTAAAAAAAATGTTTATGAAATACCCATATTTTCACCGATAAGCTTCACCGTATTACTATATAGGGGCATGTAATAGATCATACGATATTTCTAATGTATTCAACTATACCCATTTTAAAAATAAATCATTTTTCTTGCTTGCTACTAAAATTACTTCAGTAATCCTCCGTACTTCCAAACATTTTACGAAGGAATCGATTCAAAGTAGCCAGACCAAAAACTCAAACGCTGCATTTTATAAAATATTCATAAATATAATACCATAAAGCGAGAAACGGGCAAAGAAGCCAAACGAATTTTAATTATAAGAAGCTCACTCACTTTAAGAGGGAAACTCCATATTAATTTTTAATATTCGTTTATTGGAAGTAAAGAGCAATGACGAAGGGACGTAAATGCTAGGCTTTTTTTTCTAATTGCCTACAAAGTACTCGTCGTTCCGGAAATGACGTCGGATACAATTTTTTAATATCATCATCCTGAACATTTGGATGATCTCCGAGGGGCGGATGCGATCTCATTTCAAGTTCGGGAACTTATTGAAAATTGTCAAACTTTATACTTAACATTCCCAAATCGAACGCAAATAGAGATTGGTTCCCTTGCTATTGACCTTTGTCTGTATTAATATTTGTCTGGATTTTCTGTAATACAGAATAGGAATTCCAAGATTCCGTAAGGAACCTTGAATTTCAATTAAATGTTGCGGCGTAATTTTCTATTTGGAGCTACTGAAAAAAGAAAACTAACATTTAATCACTTTGATTAATCTTACGTAATAAAATTTTAGATGAAGTAAAGGGAAAAACTCTTGGTAAATTACGGGTACCATCTAAGCATTTTATTGCATAGTTCAAAAGTTGTCCCGCACACGGACGCCTTTTATCCGAAAGCTCTTCTAATGGGCATAGCTAGAATATAAACGAATGCAATTTCCTCGAACAAATTTTATGGCTGCTCACGAAAGCGTTTTGCATATTAAGTCGGGAAGATTCTTCAAGCTTACACTCTCAAATTTATAATTATTCTGAACATCTCCGTTTATAGCATTGAATGCAGACTTGATTATGTTTATTTCAATTGGAAAACGTGCATTACTTTCTAATGTACAATCTCGTTTCAATACGATTAAAGTAGGTATAGGATATATGCGAGAAAATAGTCTTTTCATTTCATTTTAATGGCACTTGTTTTATGTTTTATATCTACTTGGAATTAATTTTTGTGTTTTATCACTTTCGGGTGCTTTAGAATTATAGACGCGTCAGTTATTTTTATACTTAAGATTCTATGTAACTTGTATCTCTTGAGAAGGAAATGCATAATTAATCAAATACAAGCTCTATAATGGTATGGTGACTAATGAGTTATATTTATTATTGCTGGGTGATAATGTTACAGCTATCCATTGCAGGTTGGATAGTTATTGGAAATAAGGACGAATAGCAATTTCACTGCAATTAATTTACGGAAATTATGCTACACCTTAAAAAATTCCTTCCTTAATCTGCCAAAAAGGCGATTATAATAAAAGTATTAAACACAATGCCTTTATTCAGATTTTTCATCGTGATGTCCTATTTCTTGATGCGTTAACTTTTTATCTCCATTGTAAACTAGACAAATCTCTGTGCTATCCTTGGCTGGATGGGTGGTTGAAGCTCTATTGCAGGAGAAGGTTTTCTATATCCCTTAACACTGCGACCGTGAAGCATATTATATTTCTCTGCATTGGTGTTTTCTGATTATTCGACTGATCAACCTGGCTAACAAGGTTTAATGGTATGTAGGTCAAATCCTTTACCTGTATGGCCGGTAGTATCTCTTACACATGACTAGGGGGTTTCTCCGGCGGCTTAATGCGTAACATTCAAAGATAATGTGTGAAACAGTCTCCTCGTCTTTATTACATAGTCTACTCAGAGGTTCCTTTCTATAGATTTCCATTCTGTGTGGCTGTTTCCTTAGGTTGCCGTATCCAGTAGTAGATATATCACGGCCCTAATGTGCGTTCTGCTGAGAGACAGTATGTGACCTGCCAAATGTTATTATAGATTTCTTATCATCTCACGCACGGCATTTTTTGTAATTCCGAGAGCTCACTCAGGTCCAATCAAGGTCCCTTACTAGCTAGCTTTTCCGCTAGGTCATTGCCTGCAATTTTCATCAGCTTAACGGTGTTGTGTTTCGCCAGATACTGAAGATCTTGCAAACAGTCCCATACCAGTCTGGATGTTATCTGACAAGGTGCCACTAATTTTAAGCCCATGAGAATGTAAAATAGTTTGCTTTGTGACTTCTGCTGTAGACACTCCTCAGCACAGATTTGTATTGCGCAGGTTCCAGTTTGAAGCACGGAGGCGTGTCTTCTCAGGGGTATGTGTAGTCTCTACTCTGGGCTCCCCTCCCCGAACCTGTGCTTATTTTTGATACCACTGTGTGCTAGGTATTGATCTGCGACAATATTTGATTCATCCTTTCTCTGCATCCCTCCAGTCTGTCATGACTTCGAAGAGACTGTTGCAGGAGAGTTTAGGAATGATCGAGTCGCGGTTAATACCTAACAAGAGATTTTCGATAACCCCTGTTATTTTGGTATGTCCAAGATTATTCCCAGGTTTTCAACTACCATTGCATAATTAACCTATATGCTCCCATTCCTATCTCCCCTCAGATATGAATATCAGGAAGGAGTAGGTTTAGTCGGTGTGTTTCTTATTGCGTCCGTCATACAGAGTCATGTCAGTCTCTGAACTCTTGCCAGTTGGGCAGCTGCGTGTCCCTGATTTGTGTTGGCTACCAAGTTAGGCAGCCGTAGTTAATCACGGGTCTCACCACTGCAGTATAAAACCCATGTGTCATGCGTGGATTAAGCGCCCATGATTTCTCTAATATTCTGCGACTCATCATGACTGCCATTCTACATTTGTTTGTTATTTTGTCCAAATGCGTATTGCAGGTGAATTCGGATATATTCTTACATGCATCTGCTTTAGAATGAACTGACGCAGTCATCTATTTAACTATTATTATTTCCGAAAAAATTTCATTTGCAATTCAATCCTATATAACAATGTACGACAAAAATATTTTCCCTTATGATACCAAAAAATAATGAAATCATATTAGAACCATTCAACATTTTATTTGGCCCCTAAGTGCTTGTTACTCTTACTGCACATTAACATTGTATGTATTGAGTTTAGGATTAGTATATCCGTTTCTTTCCACCACATTTGGAAGCATGAACATGTGCTATCTGTTTCTGCTTTCACCTTTTTAATAGGAATATGAGTTTGAAAGTGTGAACTGCTTATTTAAAACACTTTCCTCTAAAGATATTTCAAAGACGATTTATTTTACCATAAGCACGGTTTGTTTGCAAGAAAAATCCAATGCAACGCTTGCAAATGTAAGTGCAAATATATCTAATCTTGCAGAAATCTGTAAAAAAAAAACTGCGCTACGTCTTAGCATGTCAAGTTCATTATTCCCAGAGGGTCCTACAGCCTTTGTCGCGTCGGGGTCTTTGCCTTCTTCTTCTGTTTTCCAATACTTTTATCGGCCAATGTTTCATTTTCTCCCATTCTTAATACATGTCTATACCATAATAACTGCCTTGGCTATATTCTTTCCGTGCTTCTCCTTCTTGATCTCTTGATCCGGTATGAGTTATGGCTTTGATATTCTATACGATCATCTTAGAAAGTCCATTACCACGGTGTTCATGACCTTCCTGTTTTTTTTGTGATTTACCGGCATTCCGATTGAATTGCCTCTAGTCCAACATGGTACTCATAACGAGAGATTTTTTACGATGAATCGTTGTTATTTGCACTATTTCCATCGTTTGTTGGATTTTGTTCATCCGGCGTTTCGTCAATTTGTCTACTGCCATCCTCAGGGTAGTCTTGATAAGGGGTGCTTCTTGCCAAATTCATTCTGGTAAAAATGTAGACAACTGACAGATCTCTATGCGCTCTTATTCCGTATTTTTAGAAATAAAAGATGTCTGGTTACCAATGATTATGAACTGCATAAGCAGAAAACCGGCAACCACGATACGGAACACAGACTAAATAGGGAATAGGAGCGCATAGAGAGCTGTCAGTTGTCTATATATTTACCAGAATGAATTTGACAAGAAGCACCCCTTATCAAGACTACCCTTAGGGCGGCAGTATACAAATTGACGAAACGTCGGATGAACAAAATCCAACAAACGATGAAAATAGTCCAAATAGCAACAATTCATAAAACCAACATGGTACGTTGTTAGTTTTAAGTTGAGAATTCGAGTGAGTGTTTTACCTTTTTATATTACATCATGTATATCCTCTTTTGCTTCCTAAATATTTATATTTTATCCTTTGCAAGCTTTTATTTCCCTGAGTCATAGTTCTGGATCTTCTTCATGGCTTTTCCCTACTTTTAAATATTAAATGTTTATCAAATTCATTTCCTCCCCTCCTTCCCATTTTCTAATCAAAATCTGAAACCAAGAATAAAGCATCTACTCCAGAAACTACAAATTGTAAAATGAACCAGTACGTTATCAGTTTGGTGTAACTATATAACCAAGAAAAAAACAAATCAAATCAATGTATAATTAAAGCTAAAAAAATAATTGTAACTATCAAATGTTTTAAATTTTGTTACAGGAGATTTAAAAAAGCAAACCAAACGTTTTCAATGTACAGGGTAATACTAAAGATATTGCAAATGTGGTAAATGAACATTTTGTAAACATTGGCACGAATCTATGTAAAAATAATCCATGCCTACGCTTTAAGGAGGATTTGATCCTAGATCTAATGAAGAAGAAGTCAACGGTTTTAAGGACAATACTTGTCCCGATTTTAATTTTAAAACCATGTAAAAGCAAGGCTTCTAGTAAAGATTATTAATAATGTGTGCTCTTATTTTAATACAATAGTATTATTTGTTTGGTCAATTTATCTGTCACTACAGTAAATTAAGCAATTGGAAACATTACAAAAAGATAGATATCCACTTTGATAGATCATCCTGCTGGAGACTGCGACAGCAGAAATATGTGTAAGATAATCAACTCGCGTGTGATCAACGTAGTAAAAACCCGACGTGGCAATAAATTTAAACTATCCCCAGACATTTTATCACAGTGTATCTTTCATACATTAAAACTACGATGAAGCAACTAAAAGAAATGTTCCGAACTGCTTATACCATTTCCTAAACGGTACTCATCAAAATGCGTTTATTTTTTCAAATCGCTTAATTTTTCTAAACTTAAATTTAGAAAAGAACTGCTACGTTATCCTTTCCTTTTTAGTATTTCATTCATTCTCATGTTCCTCTTTTTGTTTCAGGTAAGTGCTCTCTTTCACACTATTCGTGCCAACTTATATTACGGTAAGTAGATAAGGAGAATTAAAATGACTAATTCTCTACTGGAAACAAATAATTCACAATTAGTCGATCGCTCTTAGATCCCCTTAATGTGTTCAATACGTGAGCACGGTTTAACCTATAAAATATGTATATTTCCTAACGAATTTAACATGAAATATATCGGACCGGGAGGTTTACTATGGTATCAAATTAATCCGCACCATACTAATGCACATTTAGAAGCTAATCTAATAAGTCTAGGATGAATAGCACATATAAATTACTTTAGAATACTCCTTTCTATATTATATCATTTTAAATGGCAAGGTATCAAGTATGCTTAGTGTCGGATAAATAGATCGTGCAAATGTTAGGTACTAGGGAGTGTAGTTTTTAAATAACGACATAATTTTAGCGTAATTCGAAGGGTTTATAATAACAAAGTAACAAGATTGTAAGAGGTGTGGCCTTATTAAAAAAACAACCTGAGAAAAATACTTTGAAATTGATTGAAGAAAGACACTGACAAATATGTCGATGAGTTAGCGATAAACTAGTCTGTTGATTTGATGACCTAGTTTCTCTTTTATATAAACACAAACACGGCGGTGCCGTCTTCCCGGTATCAAAATACAGCCTTCAGCACAGCATTTGAATTATAGCTCCTTTGGGATGAAAACAAGGGCCGAGACCATAAGTCTGGTAAACAGGGTGTAATCGATGTTTGCGCCGTGAAAGCGATTTTCTTCATTATAATGCCTAGTGGAAATAAGGAATAAATATTTATGGAGTTATTAATATTGTCTAATTTTCTGTGAAATATGAATCGCTCGCTCCCCAAGGATTACTTAATGCGATAAAAAGATTTCAATGCACCGTCGCTTCAAATTGACTCAAACTATTTATTTATTAACTACACAATTTCAAAATAAATCTATTTGATATTCCGTAATATTTTTCAGTAATTATAAATGTGTAGTTAAACTTTTCCGAATACATTGATCTATTGTATAACGTCATATACAGCCGATAATTTGTTCTGTTTTGCTTTGTTTTATATATTTTTTAATTAATATTTTAATTAAGTGATAAGTGCGGACAAGTAGCGCTTAAGATATTCTAGTATCAACAAAAAACAAATTTAAATCTACAGTTTTACTTTCTCTAGCACTAACATCAAATGCTTTCTAGGAAATAAGTACACGTATTACATTAACTAGGCATCACATCTCCAGTATCTTTAAATAAAATAGGTGGCATAATCGAAAGAAAATTGACAACCGACAGAAAGTTACACAGGATGACGAGAATTGACGCATAACGACTGCGTTATTTGTGATGGGAAACATTGGAGAAACGCAGAAGAGCGTTATATCAATTAATAATTCTATAAGATTTAAAGAACTCTGATATAAAACTCAAATAATTTCCGAATATTATTATCGTGCGTCAATTTTTCCACTCAAAGTTTCGGTGCTTATGCACAATAATCTATGAAATGAAAAGAGACTTTATTAATGAATCATGAATAATTACACGATTCAAACACCTTAAGTTAACTATAATACGATTAACGAATTCTTGGATTACTAAAACCCTCAACAAAACGGATGATTGGGTTCCTCATCTCAAAGTCAATTCTATACCATATATGGGATTCCAAACTCGCATGAATCAGACGCAACAAGATACATAGTACGTCTCAGTACAATACTTTATAATTTGAATCCGGCGTAGCAAACACAATTATTATTAATGACTAGTAATATTCCTAAAATCTCAGTGTAGGTTTGGCAAATCTGCGTAATACGTTCAGAAAATTATGTTTCTTAACGTATATCTTCAAAATGTAGCTGCACTCTTTAATTATCTCCATAAAGGTTTGCCCAAAAAGGAATGTAATTTATGTAGATCGCCCCGGCGAAAACTGCCGCGGCATCTTCTAAAGTAATACACAACAATTTGCCGACGAAATATTTCATATAAAATCGATAAGCAATTTGTATGATCGGCTTCTCCCTTCTCGGTGCCAAACTGGCAAACTTGGCCGGTGTCCAACCTTTTACGACGATGCAACTCGATAATTTAAGACGTAATCAAACACATGCAAGCGCATTACTTCTAGTCCCCGCAATGGATATTTTGGCAGTTACGTAACCACCATAATGACTTTTACTTCTATTGGTTGTGGTCGCATTAAATTTAAGGTACGTATGAACTAGAAATGTCCGTTTACTATTTCTTCAGATACTAAGCTTTACGGTAAAAGATCGATTTTACGTAAAATCGGTAGTTACGAGCTGTCTCGCTATACTAAAACTGTCATTTTACTTTCAGTATTTTTTCATTGTCAATTGTAATTTAATATATTTGCAGTAACTGCTGTTTGATAATGATAATTTATTTTATTTTTATTATTTATTATAAACATAAATTCCGAGTATCGGTTAACCCAATTTCTGCTAAAGAAACGGACGCCAACAGTTGCTTCAGCTGTCAAACATCACCGACCATGTTCAAAGTGAATAAAACAGAAATTTCCTATTGTAATAGGGGATCACTACGTTACTCCTCCTATTTATTTATAATTATTGTCTATTCAAACAAATGCAGCATGTTGTTGCAAAATATTGTTTGATACAAAAAATACTATTCTTTACTTAAAAAAACACTTTGAAAGATATAAATTTTTGTATAGTAACAAATAGTAGCAACGATATATCTACTAGTAACTGAATAACTTTAACAGATTTACTAAATAACTAACGCTAACGAATGTAGAAGTTATCGTATTAATTATTGTAGAAACACAGCAAATTTTATTGTTAGTTCTCGTTACAGATTTCAGATTAGAGCGAAATCATTTTGCACTAATTGTTAGTTTGTTATTGATTATTTTTGATCCAGTATGATTTCAAGTTGGAGCTTAATGTAGCTTAACACAAACATTTGGTACTTCGTTTCTATATTTAAGGAACGCTTAGTATGTTATCTTAATTTTCTAGAAAAATTGAATAAAAAATTGAAAAAATTGAATAATTTCAATTATTGAGGCAACGTCGTAATTAAGTTCTGTTCTGCTTTTATTCTTCCACAATCACTCTCAGACAAATTTTCGCACTTTTTATATCAATATATTGAAAATTTGTTGCTCCTTATGAACATTTTATCTTTAGATATTCGTATTCTTAAGTAGGATTGATTTTCTGGTATTGAATGCTTTGCTATTGACAATATTTTGAATGATATTGCAACAGGGCAAGTGTGTATTTGCTGCTTGGTTTTGTCTCCGGCAAATAACTCACTAAATTGGGTTTAAAATGTTTTAACATCTGAATGTCATCAATACATTCAAAGTATCAACAGCTACAAATTCCGTAGAATCTGCAGCTGTTGTTTAGAACTGGGCAAATCCTTTTTACGTGGTTGGTTCGGTCCACTTTATCCTTTGCTCCTATCCCTATAAATTCCGTTGTCCCTGGCCCCTGTTAACAAATTCCCTCCATTCCTTTTTGTCGTTTATTGCTTTTCTCCAATTCCTGATCTTCATTGCGTTTAGGTCGTTTTCTACTGTTTTTACCAAGCTGATTTTAGCCTTCTCCTTGGTCCTCCAGTGCCTTCCAATTTGTCATAACTTTTATTGCTTCATTTCTCCTTCTTTGTACGTGTCTATACCGTCTTATTCTGCTTTCCTTAATTTCTTTGTTCGTAAGTAGCCTAATTTCATCTACTTCTACTTTCTTTGGTCCCCAGATACTTCTGATCATTATCCTTTCAAATATTGCCAACGGTTCTGCTTCTCTCTTTGTTAAGTAAACTGTTTCTGCGGCATACATCACCACTCATCTTAAATGTATAACCCGAGTTTAATATTTTAATTTAGCTTTTTGTCTTTAAAAAAGAAAAGCATTATAATTACATAAAATGACAACAATTATTTTATCAGAAATTACACAAAACATAACTATAGGTAAAAACCGTTCATCACGAATCCGAACGCGAAAATCCACAGGATATTTACAGTATTAAACTTTTAGTTCACGATCGTAACTTAACTAGTCTTGAGACTAATATGATGTTAAGTTTCCACGACATGACAAGATATCACTTAAAATCTAGTTTATTGGTAGAGAGAGATGTGTATATATTTTTTAACAAGTGCATGTTAGATATAATTTTTCGGCATTCGGGAATTGGTTGAGAATGAGAGCCGACGTGCTCTTGAAACACATGTGTACCGAATTTTACTAAATTAATTTTGTGCGGTGTGGATCTCCCGATACTACGTATTAGGTATTTATATCATAGTTTTATGAGGCGAGATCTATATATATTTATTCAAATACCAAACAAATATTTCAATATATTCGAAATAAACAAGACTCTACCAGAATACTTAGTGCACTGACTTACAATGAGGTTGTGGTTAACACTCCTCAAAATATTGTTAATGCGTTTGCGGATAAATTTTGCTCTACTTACCTTGACAGTTCACCTTCTACAAATACTACTATGCGCGATAATCTTCCTATTACTTTGCCACTAATTTCTGAGGATGAACTAATAAACATCATGTCATCATTCCCTGACAATCATATTTCTGGACATGACTTAATTCCATCGTTTTTACTAAGAGATGCTGGAATGGTTCCTGCTAAACCTTTAGCAATTATTATTAATTTATCTGTACAAACATCGACTTTCCCAAAATTATGACAGAACACTAGAATCTCTCCGATACTTAAAAAGGGTTCAAAATCAGAAGTTGCTAATTACCGACCCATATCCATTTTGTCCAA
>JARFOC010049896.1:0-10969 GCA_031763485.1 Osmoderma eremita | reverse complement strand
GATTCTCTAAAATTTATTCAATCGTATATTTCTAAAAGGAAACAAATAGTAACGATACAGAATAAACATTGTGGTTAAAACATATAGCATAAAAATTATGGAGTACCACAAGGTTCCAAAATACAAAATAGGATACGGTGGCTTAAAATAGTAAAAAATAAAAAAAAATACCCTTACCACCTCGATGAGTGAAGAACTCCTGGATACGTATTTCGGCAACTAAGTTGCCATCCTCAGCAGAAACTACGAAGGAAGATAATGTTAGACGTTATTTTTTACTATTTTGAAATACAGCAAAAAATAAATATCCACTAAAAAAATGTCTGTATAGAAAATATTTTGGGCTGTACTTCGACGTTGCGTTCGTTTCGTATACCAAACCGTATAAATCACAAACATTCACACACGATGAGTAGGTAGTGTAGGTATCAATGATAGACTTCTCGTTTATGTAGATAACTCTCACCCGTTGTTAATTGTGGCTTCTTGATTTGGTCCTTTCAAATGCTGAACATAACATAAACGTCGAGTGTGATGATTTTCCTTTTGTACCGGTTGATCATTACCATCCTGCTTTAATTGTTACCTTAACTTTTACTGGTTCTTCGACTTCTTCTTCTTTTCCATCTAATACAAACACTAGATACAGTTTCAGGCGTGCGAACTTTCCTCGACTACATGCTAATCCAACGGATTGTGATTGGTCATTTTTGAATGAGATGAACGATGTTAACATGGCTTTGGGCAAATTCTATGATTGTTTGGATGCTAGTGTACCCAAACTTTCTGCAAAATCTTTTTGATTATCCTAAGTGGTTCGCCTCTAAAGTTATTTCTAACATTGAACTGAAGTCTTATTACAGCCGTAAGTGGAACTCGGCCAAAAACCATTTCTTTTTGAATGAATTCAAGAGGTTACGTACTCTCTGTAAATTTCAGTTGCTTATAATACCCCCTTGGAATATGTTCAAACATCCACTTCTCAAAATATTGTTAATGCGTTTACGGATAAATTTTGTTCTACTTACCTTGACATTTCATCTTTTGCAAATCCTACTATTAGCAATAATCTTCCTATTACTTTGCCACTAATTTCTGGAGATGAACTAATAAACATCATGTCATCCCAGACAATAATATTTCTGGAGAATTATAGCAGAAAACTAGAATCTCTCCGATATTTAAAAAGAGTTCAAAATCAGAAGTTGCTAATTTTTGTCCAGATTTTGAATTTTTTTTATTGCAGCAACTATACGAACGTCTTAAGTCTTTCATTTCACCTTATGCATGGTTTTGTTCGTGGGCGGTCAACGGTTACTAACCTTGTCAATATCTCGCAATTCATTTGTGAGGAGTTGGACAGGCGGGGTCAGGTTGATGTGGTGTACACTGATTTTAGTAGCGCTTTTGATAGCATTGACCACGGAATTTTACTTGAAAAATTAGACTGTTTTGGTATTACTGCACCTTTCCTGCAACTTATGGAATCCCATTTGAATAATAGATCTAACTATGTACATTAGGTCTTACGAATTTCTTCCTACTCTAGTATTCCGCAAGGATACAACTTGGGGCCTTTGCTTTTTGTTCTTTACATTAACGATTTGTTGCAGCACTTCTTTTGTCCAGTTCTGGCTTACGCTGATGATATTAAAATTTATAGTTCAGTTGCTAACCTCGGTGACGTCTTAAACTTGCAAAAAAATATCGATTACATGGTTGAATGGTGTACCAAACACAATTTAAAATTAAATATTAGTAAACGTTGCTTTGTTTCATATACTAGAAAAAATCATCCAATTACATCCGCGTATTTGTTGAATCATGATGTATTGTATAATAGTATAGGATCTTGGTGTGCTTTTTAATCAATCTATGAGCTTTGCATCACACATTACTGGCCTCTGCTTGCCAGCATCCAAAACATTGGGGTTTCTCATCCGTTCGTGTACCGCTTTTCAAAGTATACAACTTTTGAAAATATTATACTTTAGCTTCGTTGTGAGCAAGTTGGAGTATCCCTCTCAGGTGTGGTCTCCCCACTATGTCTATCTTCAGTTATCACTTGAGAAAATTCAACGTCGTTTTCTCAAATACCTCTCCTTTAAAGAGGATGGAGTTTATCCGCAGCGAGGGATTGATTACACGTCCTTATTGGACGGACATTCGGTGGATTTTTTAACGCACCGTCGTGAATGCCATGGTGCGCGCTTTATTTGGAAGTTAACTCACGGAGTCATCGGTAGCCCTTTTCTTCTTGCCTCTATGGATTTCCGCATTCCTAGGGCTTCCTCTCGTTCCACTTCCTCCTTTGTTCTACCCTGTTCTAGGACCAACTTGCTGCTAACCTCGCCACTAGTGACAATGTGCCGCTCCGCTGATCTGCACTATGAAGATATTTTTCATAATACCATCAATGACTTATTATAACTTTTATTAATTTGAATATCTTTTGTATTACCTTTTTCTTTTTTTTTTGTATGTACTCACTTTGTAAGTATTTTTGTCCTGTAACTGGTAATCTATTGGACAATAAAATGAAATGAAATGAAATATGTGCATACATATTCACGTTAGAACTAAAGAAACGGAGGTTTGTATTTTGATCTTTTTTTTAATTAATAGATTTAATCAGAAACAATGAATAGAAATAATATTTTATCCTTTGGCAAGATCTTTCAGTCTTCCTTAGAAGCCATTATTTATTTTCTTTCCCTATCAATTCGTCTTCGTACTTATCTTCGTTCGTTTTTACTTCATTTATCAATCTATCAATTTTTGACGTAGTAGGTCTTGAAGTAGGTATTAAAGTATTTTATAGGGAACGTAACGCAGGAGGATATTCGTACGATAACATACTTAATCCTACTTTGCTTTGTTAGCTATGACATAGGAATTTTGCTTTTTGTTCATATGTCTTTGAGGGTTTATTTCCAGAGAAGTAGGCTAGCGTAGTTTGCAAGTAGATACAATTCCAAATAAAACTGCATTCTACACAATATCTGTTAAACAATTCTTGATGCATATGATTACATTTGTATTTTGCATCACAGTATTGGCACATAACTAGGGAGCAATTGATAGCAATCTTAGCAAATAAAGAAATTTGTTTATGCCTTTATTGATTACTTAGTAATAATAATTATAATTTGAATTTGAATTTCTTATTTTAATATTATCAGTTTGTATTACAGATTTGTTTTTAAACCGTTTGCATTTTTCTTAATATTATTTTTTCTTAATATTCCATTTGTTACTCAGAATAGAAGAATGTTTAAAATTTTCATTATTATAAAACAAAAACGATATATTCTGATGGGGTTATCTTCCACATCACTAAACAGTTCTATTTACCTATATACCATTGCGCAAGTATGGATTGGCACCACAAAAAATGTTTTACTATACTCCGTCTATCATTTTGCATTGTTTAAAAAACCAATTTGTTCTTTCTAAAAAACTAAATACAACGCGTTATGTTTTTAAACACTAATAATAAAATAACTTTGTTAAAAATGTAAATGATAATAATAAATAAATGATGTGATGTGATTTTACAATTTTTGTTATAAAGCAGCATAGTTTAATCTATTCACTGTTTTTCTTTAAATATTTAAATAAAGTCCCTGTTAAATTATACTACAGAAGGGTTTGTATTTTATAAAAATGTATTTTATAGAAATCCTCATAGCTTAACTCACCTAGACTTTATTTTATTATAATATGGTATAATCCGCGTATAATGGACTTCTATACCAACCTCCTACATATATACGTCCATTATATACGAATGTCCATTACAAATTCCAATGAAAACTATGGACCTTGTTCACAATATGCGGATACCTAAGCTTGCTGTAAGTGGATTGTAGGTACTGCATTTAAGCCACAGGAAATATTAAAACATGTTCAGCTTGTGAGCATTGCGAACACGTATGTTGCAAGATTTTAAAAATGTTTTTTACTTTCTTCATCGTTGGCAACTTGTTTATTCAATAAATTAAACCTAAAATTTGAGTTAGGTAAATAACGGATTAAACATATTTTAAAGGCCACTTTTAAAGGTATTTTGTTTGTTATATTAGTAGCAAAATATTTGTGTTTGGCTTTGATTATAAAATATCGGTTGCGTTGTTTACAATATGTGCACAATAGCGTGAACACGGTTTTTTTTCTGGGAACATTTTTAATTACAGCATATTTTCGCAGTACATGCAACTCGCCCACGGCTTGATACTGTGAGTTATGGCTAGGACATTTTCAGTTTATATTGGAGGTAATGATCTTCATATTTTCGTAGAGAGTCAAGTCATAAAGCCTTGAACCGGTGATTTCAGAACCCACTAGAATTACCGATACCTCCGCTACACTTATCGACATGATTTGTATCAAGGATTATCGATTCTGGGATCCTCGATGCCGTCAATGTCTCCGATCATAGCCTGGTATACTGTACGATCGATTGTACTGTTGTGGCACCCATGTCCACCGCTTACACCCGTAGAGATTTCCGCTACTTTAATGCTGCCGAATTCGCTTTCGACGCGAACCGTGTGGACTAGAATTTCGTCGAGCAACTTAGTGATATTAATTAATTTTTCAGTTATGCAATAACTACTTTATTTGATATCCACGCTCCTTTTGTCACTATACAGCATTAACGGCGTCACAGACCCTACATCACTGCGATCATTAAGGAAATAATTAGGCTTAAAGATTCAGCATACAAGAAGTTTAAGAAGTCTGGTAGTGCAAACGACAGAAAGTACTACAGGGATCTTAACAACTACTTGTCAACCGCAATTAAGCATGAAAAACAGATATATGTGCGTTGGCAGTTACAGCGACTAAAGAGTCACCCTAAAAAATTGTGGAGTTTTTTCGCATCTAAGAATATTCACTGTTGGGGGTTTAGGAAAATCTCTATCGCTCCTCGCGATGCCAACGATATTAATAACTACTTCTGTAATCCGATTGTTACTCAAGGCATTGATCAGGCGTATCTAAGATTCTTTCGAAACAACCGGAAACCTGGTGTCACCGAATTCAATTTCAACCCGATAGCGGAGGTGGATCTGAGGGACGCCTTGAATGGTATCAAAAGCAATCTCGTGGTTCTGATTCTATTGACCTAAAAATGCTCAAAATAGTGTTCCCTTACCGTAGCGGTGCTCTGGCTCACATAGGCGGGCGGCATCTTCCCTGATCTCTGGAAAAAAGCATGCATTCTCTCCCTAGCTAAGACCTCCAACGCAACCAACCTACATGATTTGAGACCGATAAGCATGTTACCAACCGCTGCAAAAATAACAGAAAAGGTAGTTAACAACCAAGTGAAGAAGCGCATACAGACCTTTGGCTTGTTCCCTTCTGTACAGTCGGGCTTTCGTGAAAAATTTAGTACTGCAACCGCTTTGTTGAAGATTACGGACGATTTCACCGCGACCATGGGCCGGGTCGATGTATCCTTGCTGGTGCTGCTTAAGTATAGTAGAGCGTTTGACTGTTTGAATCTTCAACTATTCTTGGCGAAGCTCCAATACTTCTGTTTTGGTGAAACTGTGCTGAGGTGGTTTGGTAGTTACTTGTGGGGTCGGAAGCAGGTTGTGAGGTTTAGGAGTGTTCTATCGGATGAACTAGTGCTGGGTTTGGCGTGCCGCAGGGCAGTATTCTAGGGCCAACATTGTTTAACCTTTATACGCATGATGTTATTTATAATATTACCCCCAGTGTATCTCTACACCTATATGCAGACGATATCCAAGTATATATCTCTTTCCCTCCCGATCGCATAAATGAAAGCATTTATGTGTTGAATTCAAATTTGTGTAGCGTAGCTGAATGTGAAGCAAGAGAGAATTGAAGGAGTGGAGCGAGAAGCGGAGAAAAGAAGAAAGGGAACAGGGTGGAACACAACATAACACACACACACAAAGGGTGGTTAAGATATTATCCAATTTAATTTATTCATTAACATTCTCTGTATGTATTTCTTGCGATAGTAACATTTCAATAGATTTAGATATTCTTAAAATTACATTTTTTTTTCATTAAGTCAAATTAATTAATTTATCGATTGTCAAATAATTGCCATTCACAATTATATCTTTCTCCACCTCCGCCTTCCAACGTCTTAGGGCAACCTCTTACCCTTCTTCTTCCCCCCATGGTACATGCCATTAACAGTTTGGACACTCTTGTTTCGGTCATGCTTTCAACATATCTCGCCCATCGCAATATTTCTGCGCCTATGCCTACCATACCAATACTTAATTACATTCTTTGCCAAGAAAGAGTCCATGCCAATTATTATTACATAACATTTCATTCAATTATCGTACCTGTTTCAATATATTTTATAAGAAAAAATTCATTTTATACAAATGTGTTTATCACTTATTAGCCAAACTAAATCCATTAAATAATTTATTGACGATGCTTTAAAATGTCAAATTAATTTCAATACAATTCCAATAAATATAACCTGAAAATATGTCCGGATGAGGTTTTTGATGTACGCCAAAGAATTTAGTAACGATCTAAAATTATTGTACGGCAATGCTTGGCAGCAGCACACATCAATTATTTCTGCTTTCTTTCTGTGTTTAAAACCAATATTGAAATACTTACACAAAATAAAATAACAATAAATATAATATATTTATTGTTATAAAACAATAACAATAAATACTTTATGAGCCCAATGTAATAGGTACAGCATTTGTAAATACCATGTGAGTTTCGATTGAATCGGATGGAGCTCAAATTCTTCATAGCTTGTATTCTATTGAATACGTTTCTATTGATACAATTTTGTATCAAAATAATCAAATGCCTCTTTTGTGTTCTCTTTTGTGTTTTCTGCAAACTAGTAGAACCCTAACAGTTATAATATCACAAGAGCATAGAAAATAGTCGATTATACTTCCGAACCGAGAGGTGTTTTAAGAATATATGTTGAGTGATGAGGTTAGTATTAAGATTATTTTCGTTTGTTCGAGTGGTATTCGTTACGATTATATAATTAATAGACCGATAATAATTTCTATACTTATCATTCATTTTTTGAAATTTTAATTGATGTTTGTTAATAAATACAAAACTTTGTTATTATGACAGTTATTAAATCATGGCTCTAGATTGAAATTATTATACATTATTATTGCTTGGTTGCAACCACCGAAAAACCGAAATGATTAACCCACGTCGTCAAGGGTATTTGTGTTTATCAATACTATAAAAAATGTGTGATTGCTATTGGCCAAATTTATGATGAATTATATAATCATTGTATCATCATGACCCTATATGAAACATTTCTGGACAATTATCAACGTCGTAGTACATCAGATACGCATAACTAATAATACCATAGTTACGAACTCATAACAGGTTTAACAGTGATTTTACAGTCATTTACAAGTCGCTGTCACAGTGTCCTACGACTGTCTATCATCAACTCATTTAATCATCTTCACGTCATGTTATGCTTGACTGAGTAGTATTATTTATTATTGACAAACAGAAATATAGAAATAATAGACCCCCCATTCTGTGTAAATGTTTCTTTAGGTTCCCGTGTCCAGTAACTAATCTGCATTCTGCCAAAGGACAGTATGTCATCTGCTAAATGTTTTGATGGTTTCATCATGCGTTTGCTGTGTTTCTGTTTCATGGTGCCAGTGTTTCTGGTATTGTTCAATCACCCACTCAGCTACCGCACCACGCCCAGCAGTTTTAGTGATCCCGAGAGCTGGCTCAGGTCCAATGAAGGTCATTTCGGAACCCTTCTTTCCTAGCTGGTCCGCCTGTTCATTGCCTGCAATCCCCCCATACCCCGACACCCACATCAGCTTGACTGTATTGTGCTTCGCCAGATATTGAAGGTCTTGTATACAGTCCCATACCAGCTTGGAAGGTATCCGATAAGATGCCAATACCTTTAAGGCAGCTTGACTGTCCGTGAGAATGTAAAGCGGTTTGCTTTGTGGCCCCTGCTGCAGACACTGTCTAGCACAGATTTGTATTGTACAGATTTCAGTTTGAAGCACGGAGGCGTGCTTTCCCAGGGGTACACGTAGCCTTCGCTCCGGATTGCCCCCGCATACACCTGCCCCCAAACCAGTGCTCGTTTCAAATCCGTCTGTGTACCAGATTCTAGTCTGCTGCGATATTCGTTTCAGCCTTTTTCGTTATCCCTCCCAGTTTGTCATGACTTCGAAGGGTTTGTTGCAGGAGAGTTTAGGAATCATTGAGTCGCAGCTCATATCTAAGACGAGATTTTCAACAATCCTTGTTATTTTGGTATATCGTAGGTTATTCCCAGGTTTCCAACTACCATTGCACCAAATTAGGCATAGGTAATCATGGGTATCATCACTCAGGGTATACAACCAGTGTGTCATGCATGGTTGAAGTACCCAGGGTTTTCCTATTGTCCTGCGACTCATCATGAGTGCCATTTTGCATTTGTTTGTCATTCTGTCCAAATGCGTGTTCCAGATGAGTTTGGCATCTAGGGTTGTACCTAGGTATTTAGTTTCCTGCTGCACCTGCATTATTTAATTATAGAGCATAAAAGGTATTAGGCCACTTAGATTTCTCTTCTTTGTGAAGGGGAGTATTGCCACTTAGTAGGATTTACTCTGAGGTTTCCCTTCGTGCGCCATCCCTCCACTGATTTTAAAGACGAATATTAGCGATTTAAACTTTCTCGGACGTTGTTCGGGTGATTCGTGTAACGTCTCGTCGCCTAACAAACGTCCTCGAATATTATAATATTCTTGTTATATCAATAGTTATGAATAACCAGCAATAACATCGAATAATGTAAAAACCTAATAATGTACCTTCTTGACGCACATACGGATGTATTTTTACAGCAGCCATAGATATTTTTTTGGTAAGACAACAACGATCACCCGATTCGATTCCAACGCATTCATATATTCAAATGCAACGTTTCATATAATTACTGTTATTTGTTCCATGGGTTGAAGCTGATAGAATGATGATAATAAACCACACATTATGCAGGTTTCGTCGACAACGAACCAGCTAAAATACGGTTTCATTGTCACGAAGCCCGAAGTATATGCGGTCCTCCAGGTGATTGAATTGCACAAATTAGCAGAAGGTAGTTCAATATTCTTCATTGCCACAGAAAGTATATTATTCATTATCTCTGTAATTTGTTGCGGTTTTCCCTTATTGGAATATTAGTTACTAGGATTTCTGCATCGATATATACAAAAAATTGTCACAAATATTATGGTCTAAAATATACAGAAAAGTCTTAATAAATATTGGTCCGCAAATGAACGGTTTCGGAGATACCGAGGATTATTCCTTTTTGTGGCATTTGTGCATCTCTTCTTTCTCTCTTTCTTCATTCGCAAAAATTTTTGCAGCATTTTCTTATAGTAGTCGTCATATTTTCTGTCAGCCATGCAGTTTGCACTATCTTCTCCGTTAATTCTAAAAGAACTAACAAAATTAACAAAGGCATTTATTCAAGCACATAAAAGCGCATGACAGCTTAAATACGTTCCAACAAGTTTAACTCGGACGTGAGCGGGCGTGCGGGCATGCGCCCTGTTGAAGCACGGATAAGTGAAATTGCGGATGCCGGGGTACTCCTGTATTTGCAAAACTTTATTGGATAATTCAGATAATAGCAAATTCAGCCAACATGTAAAAAGTAAAAATGTTTTTTGATATAACATAAAATTGAAATGGAGGGATTTCCTAAAAATGAAAAGATTTTTTGTTTCTTAGTTTAGTTGGAAACGGAACTGATGTTTTATTTTATAAACATATAAAGATAGATATAAATTGAAATTTTGACGTGAATAAATCCTAAAGATGTGCTCTTCTTTGAACGTAAATACTTGTTTCTGGCGTTTATAAAGTTCTTGTAGTGTGCTACTACACGATAAAATCCAATATAATGTTTAAGAACAAAAGTAAATAAAATGCAGTGAAATAATAACAACTAGTTCTACGACAACATTCACAAACACAAACGTTATCGCCCGCTCGTCATCTCCGTATAAAACGGTATCCATGTATTATATTCGGGTAGTACCGAAGCGAGACAATGGAAGTAAAATGGAAATATTTCGGTATTAGATAGATCGTGCGAATATACAGGAGCGAGCGTATGCTCACTGAATGCAGAACCCAAACAGTAATAGACTTCCGGTCTTCCGGGTGTGGATTTCAAAGCTAATAGATAAAGTTGTTTAAATAAGTGAAAGAGACTGTAACAGGCGCGTAACCGACAGGCAGGAAGAAGGGAAACGTCTTCACAATACACTTCCACGGATAGACGCGTATGAGGGTATGACGATGATAATATATATTACATAGCCTTCCATGTGACTGCTGTCAGCGATTTCGTTAGACTGTACAAATATTGAGTTAAAAGATTTAGTTTACACAAGGTAATACGTACAAATAAGAGAAAAAATATTATTTTAATTAATTCTACATTGGCGCCCGAATTGAATTGATATTTTTCAAGATTCAAACGGCTGTTTACTTTGTATAAGGAATTGAAAGAAAGTGATTAGTCCTATGCATATTAAGTATTTTCCTGAAACCGTTTTATATCCTTTCATCCTCACGATAAGATATTTCTGATCCCAAAATATTTATTTGAAAAAATGAAATGGATGAATCATCAATAAAAGTCAATATTCAAGAAGATGCTTCTACCAAAATTACAATTCTAATATCATATACGCTTGTTGCGTTCGTGATAATGTAAGCACAGCAGCGCCCTGCATGAATCGGTTTGTTTGACCAAACAAGCCACTAGGTAAATATACATAGATATGTATATACAGATAATAATAATATTCTTTATTGATCAACAGCAACAATATTCAATTATAAAATACAAAATAGGATACGGTGGCTTAAAATAGTAAAAAATAATAAAAAATACCCTTACCACCTCGATGAG
>JARFOC010049885.1:0-20674 GCA_031763485.1 Osmoderma eremita | reverse complement strand
CGTATTCCCGAAACACGTGTCGTCCCGAATTAATTAATACTTGTGCGGGAGGAGTAATCCGAACAGTGTGTTTACAAGTCATTAGATTAAAAACAAAATGACTCATGACCGTAGAGCCACCTACAGCTGTCCAAATTTCAAATGTTTCGTTTGAAATGACATGTAAACAAACGCTCTGATTGATCGAATGTAAGCCCGTAAAACGTACAATCTTGACCAACTTTCTACGGGTGTACGGAACGCCGTAATTTATAAATGGTCACAGATATATACTAATTGGCTATTACCTACTACGCATGTTCTGCGTGCGCTTACGGTATACGGGCGGACGAAAATCTATAAATTAGGCTTAAGTATTCCCAACTAACTTATAATATTCATAGCTTACTCTCATTATAGATTCAATTGATCTATAGTTCGTTTTTTTTATTCGGGGGAGTAAGGTAGTGATCCCCTATTACAATAACAAATTTCTGTTTTACTCAGTTTGATCATGCTTTGAACGTAGCTTGTTGGCGAATTTCTGAACGCAGCCGTAAATGAGGTTATGTTTATAATAAGGCAACCATTTTTTTTACAAATGAAAAAGGCGAAAAATTTTAAGAAAAAAGTACAACGTAAATAAATGAAACACTATTAATTGATACAAAAATACACTAATTATGCTTACATCCCTTTTAATTATTTAATGAAACGAGTATTTTTCCATTGAATGAATATTTTTTGTCAATATATCATTTTCTAACAATATATTGGAAATTTTGGAGCAAGAAATATCTTTCATGTTGAATTTTACGGTAAGTGCTGCAGCTAGAGTATCATTCAATCTTGATTTCACACTTGTCCAAAAATCATTACCAATAGAAGGCCAATATCTCGGAATACAGATATTAACGGATTATTTTTAAAGTATCGAAAAAGTGGACAGGAGGACACTTTTCGAGGAAGAGCAAAAGGACAAAAGGACTGTCCTCCCTAAAGGAGCACGATTGGTCATCTTCATAGAGAAGATAATAGTCACCTTATGTATAATATGAGCTGCTTTTGTTTATACCAATGATTAGTGATCACGTAAACAGGATTATAAAAGAGCGCATTTGATTAACGTGATTATTTTTACCCCCACTACGGAAATTTTGATCGTAATTGAAAACAAAGTAATCATATAAATTTTGCGATTTGACTGATAGTAAACAAACATTTACGTGCACTTAACTTATAAGAACTTCACGAAGTTGAACGTTGAACTCATACTGTCACTACTGTAAGAAATAGTGTTTGTAAAGATACAGATAAACAAAATACACGTAATTTATTTTTTATTATTATTTTTTTTTTTCATAACGAATTAAAATTAACATACGTAACCAAACCTGTAATGGACTAATGCAGGTTATATACGCGATTAGGAACGCATCAATGACCGTTCGTCCTAATAAACATGATTGCTAATCACAATTGGTAGTCTTGATTTGTGTTTATATGATCATGATTACTATGATTAACATGAACGAAATATGATTTACAACGTCGTTTTGGAAGATGTTTGACAGCTGTTCAGCAAATATGGCGGTGGCATTTTATTGCATTATTGCTTGGGGTGATGCTGGCTCAAAAATATTAAATTTAATTAGGTCACGTCACACGATTGAAGTGAATTCACTCCTCCGAATAAAAAAAAACTAACTATAGGCACAGCTATAGGGCTACCTCAGGTCTGAGACGTTCATAGCTCATGCCATCTCATATCTCTCGCCATCTGAAAGTGTCAGAAACTTAATAACAGAGGTGCTAAATATTCAATATTTTTAATTAACAAATTGCACATATATACTCTTCAATAATTTAGATCAGGTTGTTACTACTTATAAATATCTTCGCAAATATCAGCTACCTACCTATATTCTAACCGCAATATGTAGATAAAAAATATTGTTTATTGCACAGACTATTTATTGCCATTCATGTGGTAAGGTGCTAACACTGCTTAGCTTCCCTAATTATTCGTACATTATTTTATAAGGGGTTCGGTACACTGACGTCATCAAAACCTGGGCATGTGGTCTGTACCATGAGCAAAACAATTAGAAATATTAACTGTATTTAATAATTTAATAAAATAAAAACAAACAAACTTTCTAGTGCGCCATGGCAATTAAAAAGTGCACGAAAGTTTGACAGTATGTACGGTAAACTTAAGAAGCCAAAAATATCTTACCAACTTAATCAGGGTTTTACGTTCACAATGTATAAAAAGAAATTGTTTAAATACGTAATGATAAGTAATTCAAATTTCCCTCCAAATAACTGTATTTTAGGGTTTGTTCAGATAGACGATCAGTTATGATAATTATTATTGATGTTAAAAAGAGATTATTTTTTTTTAATATTTTCGTATCGTAACAAATCGTACTATAAAATTTGATAACTCTTTCGTGTTTTAACTACAAGATCTCTATTGATGACTCGCAATTGTCCCAGTTAGCTTGGATTAGTTTTGGTTTGTGTCTCGGCTAGGAATGTTTTCATGTGAATGTTGGAGTAATCAGGTTAAGCAGTTCGCTTTTTCTACATTCCTATATTAATGTACGTATGCATGAAAAGTATTTCTCAATTACTTTTAACATCGTTAAGGGTGCTATCCACCGAAAATTGCTTTTGGCTTGCGTTTTTTACCAATGTGATATTTTTACTTTTGAACCCGCCATTTTGATAGAATCTTGGCGTTTATACGCGTACGCGTATATTAACGTTGCAATTGGAATAGCTTTTTTAAATGTAAAAAGAAGCAGATAGTTTGATTGACGGTTAATCAAGTTTTCCAAGTTTAAATTCGCAAAAGAGAATTTCAACAGTTATGAATTATGTGACAAGTAACTATTTAAAAGTGTAATTCACTCAATAATAACAAATATGTATTTAACCTTACTTTTATGAAGATCTCTTCTTGAAGGCAAAATGGTAGAGGAAGAGCCAACTGATCCCTTGGAAATCATTAAAGAGCCTGAAATCGTCAAAAGTAAGATTGCACCTACTCTTATCAATAATTAACCTTTAATCGTATGCAAATTATAGCTGCGCAGCAAGAATTAAGTAAAGTTGATGTGCTGGTGTGTGGGGAATGCCATGAAGTGTTTCATTTTGTCGAACAATTCCAAGATCACAAGAACAGTGATAAGTGTACGAAGGAATCTATCTTGAAACAAGGATCACAAGCATATAATAAACATCAAATATGGGGGTTTATGCTGTGGAAAAATGCCAAATTTAAAACACCAACAGCAGAGGAGAATCCACCATCTTCTTGGAATGTGTATCAGCTGTGGTGTAACCTAGATCAGACACAGAAAGACTCGTGGATTGCGGCTGGAAAGAGTTTGCAATCTATACATACGATTATGTCGGGAACATCGACAATATCTGCTGTGAGTTGGATTCAAATAATTTCCTTTTCATTTATTTCTGTTTGTTATTAATATTGCAGGGTTCAAATAAACAAGGGAAAATAAAATTATTAAATAAGAAAGCCTTTGAAGATGAGGATTTAGATGAGTCTGACATCAGTAAGTAGGATTATATGATATATTATTATATTTACAATTTTTTTTCTTTATAGAAGCTGTTACTATGGAAAACGACCCTTTGGCAGATACAGAGTCAGATATAGATTTGGAGGAGGAATTAGCCAAACACAAACTCCTCAAGGATGGACAGTGCGAAAATGGCGGCATAAAAAAGACGATACTGAAGCAGGTAGAACTGAACAGTGACGTTACGATATTACCTAGCAATAAGGTGCGGAAAAGTCCATACATAATACTTAAGTCATGTGGTTAATGTTAATTCTTAATGTGTATTATTTGCTAGAAGGGACCCAAGAGAGCTATCCGTACCCACGAGGGAGAGAAAAAAGGGGAATACGCCGTGGAGAAGATCGTATCCAAGAGGTATAATCCTGGAAAGAAGACCCATGAATATATGATAAAGTGGGAGAATTTTCCAGAGTAAGTACTCTATTGTCATAATTTTCTTTAAACTAATTTCAAAGGAATTTTATTTACTGTCATTATATTTTCTAGTGATCAAAATACGTGGGAGCCTGTGGCACATTTGGAAAGTTGTAAACAATTAGTCGAAGAATTTGATAGACATCTACAGCGGTTGAAGGCTCAAAAGATATCGAGAGGTTCGCTGGTGCAACGTAGACCCCACAAGAAAACACTCCAGGAGAAGAATGCCGATCTAATATTGACGTCCACTGGACCTGGGTAATTAAAGAAAATCAGTAATAATTATAGCTTTTATTTATTGTAACTATTAAGCTGCATCCACCTCAACAAATGCTTGAGAAGTAACACTAATCTCCCTCAGCAAATGTCTTACTTACCAACAACCTGTTCCATATCTTTATGTGCATCATTTATTAAATCGATAACTATTAATTAACGAGATTTTTATCAAATAAATAAAGTTTGTGGCGATATGTACGCTGCTTTATAGGTGAAACTTTAGTTTAAAAAAAAATTGGTCGCGTCGGTATTCCTAACGTTTGTTTTTTTTTTTTGTCACGCAGACGGCCACAGCGCACCAGTAAACAGAAGGCGCTTAACCAGGTGAAAGTATGGTGCGGAAATATTTCGGACGCGGACGAGGGTTCTTCGGGCAAGAGACCCTTCAGCGATTCCGACTCGGATTCGTTCGAGAAGAAGATGAAGATGGAGGAGGAGAGTTCCGATTCTGACGACGAGATTCGGTCACCCGTTACTGTCCGTAAGGTGATCAGGGCGTCCCTGAACGGAATATCGCGGAAGCAACCGCTGCCTGAGAACATATTGGTGCCGGACGCCCACGGCGTAGTGACGATAAATCAGAAACAATTACCGGCGCTCAGTTCGGGCGTCTACGTTATGTCGAAGACGGCAGGCATAATCAAACTGGATTCGAACACGTCGAAAATAGCGGCTAGCGGTGGACACGCGGTCATAAAGGTAGCGCCCAAGATCGGGCAAACTAGCATCAAGGTAGTGAAAAGAGAGGCGACGAACAACGGCTCGAAGACGGCGCCAACTATACTCAATTCGAAGTACCGACCCATGATGAAGCCAATCGGGACGAAGGTGATCACGCATCGACGCCTACCCGCTGTAGCCGTCGTTAAGAAACTGGAACCGGTTAAAGTGGAAATGCCCCAAGAAGAGGACGAGGACACGGATGACGGTTTGGAGGAATTACCGTTCCCGACGGATTTGCCGCTTCCCGAGCCCGAAAGTCCACCCGGGGAATTTACTCTGTGCCCACTGACTGGGAAAGTCATCGGTCAGGAGTATCCTCCCGAGGAAGAGGAAGGTACCAAGAATGTTACGGTTAAACAAGAAATCGTAGATGGTAATACTACGGCTGCTACGACGACGAACGAATACAATTCGCTCGATGTTCTAGGCGATATCGATGCGTGCAATATATTAGCCGGGGAATCCTCAAACTCTGCCGCTGTTAAAACAGAAACCGGAGATCGACAGAAGAACGTGTCTAAAGAAAAAAATGAAAAAGTGTCTGCAAATAAACACGAGGTACGAACAGCATCTGAATCTGTCAAATCCATCAAACAGGAGGAACTGGACAAGACACAGTCGATAGAAGCGGCTTTAAGTGCAATGGAGGGAGGTGACGAAGATAATACCGAGTCCGCGACAAACACAATTGCCCCCTCGAGTAGTACCTCGTCCATTTTGACGACCGCTTTAAGTAACGCCGACATAGAGCCGTCACCTCAACCAGTAGTATCAACTGCGCCGACACTACTGAGAAAAGTGGAAGTACCAGAGGTCATACGACAAAAGACGGCGATGAACAGACATATCATCAACCGCACTATCGTACCTAAACCGGCACCGCAGGCCATCATAACGAGGATCACGCCCGGCTGTGTAAATAGAAACAAGCAACTGTTGAATAAGCAGAAGATACTGGGCGGTCCCCCACCGACAACCATCAGAAAAACGATTAGACAGACGTATTCGAATAAGAATAGTCCGAACGTGATTAGGAAGATCGGAAACACGACGGTTTATCATCAAAAGACCACCGCGACGAACAAACAGAGCAATGCTACGACATTGGCGACCCTTACAAGTCCCAGCATAAGCACCGAAAGTTTAGTGGAGACGCTCACCTCGCCCGGAACGTCGGAAGTCATTAACATGCCCCTCCTGACCGACCTCGAGACGCCGTCGACATCTATCGGACTACCGACCGAAACTACGGAAGCCACCGCTCCGGCCGAAACCGGTCTTAATTCCGAACTGAATACGATCAGTTTGAACGAGGGCGAGACGCCACTGTTAATAACCGGCGAGGATGGTACGATATATCAGGTGGCGGGACAGAACGAGGACGGTCAAACGATTTTGATCGCGCAGGACGCAGACGGACAACAGCAGTGCCTTCTCGTGGCGTCGGAGAGTGCGTCGGAACTGGCGGAAGCTGTCGCGGCCGCTGCACCTACGGTGGTGGCCGACGAAGCGCAAGAACAGTTGGAGGAACCGATGGTGGTAAATAACGAGCCGGAAAGCGATAACGCGGAAGATTCTCAGATCGTCGCGCAGATTGTCAGTGCGCAACCGCCTAGTCCCGGTAAAGTATAAAAAAATTTATTCTTAATTTTAAATTATACCTCAGACTTGTAACAATATCTTTTAAATGGTGATTACCGATTACTCTGACACGCCGAGCCTTGATTAGCTGTAATAGCCGATTACACTGAACCTTCAAATACAATGAGATATATCAATTATGAGCCCAAGTAATTATTTTACTAGAATATTTTATTAATACGTTGTACAAGTAACGTTAAATTAATTTGAAAGAAAAAATATTTTTATTCTATTTTACATTAAATATTAACCAATTGGGATCATATTGGATACACAATATGTACAATTTTGGTAAAATAAAAGAAAAATTTCAAATAATGCATAAATGCATGCAGGCACAAAGAGGATTTCAAATGCATGCAAAGTACAGGAAGTCGAAGTGTTTGTCTTCACAATATCCCATATCTGCCAATTTTCTCCTAAAATCCCCTTCTTTATTTTATCTTAGTCAGTCTTTAATAATTTATATTTTTTGTAGGTGGCACGAGAAAGGTAGTACTCATGCTGCCAGACGGCAACCTAATGATGACGGAAGTAACGGCGGAACAGTATGCCGCGTTGGAATTGGATAAATAAGAATTTTAAAACATCAAAGAAACCATCATTTCGATACCTATATATACATATATATTTTTCTTTCATTGTGAATAACGCCCACTATAATGTATATGTTCTGTGAGTACAATCTTTTTTTCGAACAACAAACAAAGTTATGGTTTTGCTGTACTAAGTACTTTCACTTATTCTCAATTTCCACTGTTTATTACAACATGCAATTCCTATTGAGAGATGTATTTATACTAAATACATATGTAGATGTAAGATAGTTTTACAATGTAATGTAGTTTTTAAGTATTTTATGAATAAATTTCAATTTCGCTATTTAGCATTTCGTTATAAAACCTTTGATTTAACTTGAATAACCTTGGCTTGGCAACTAAATGCGCTATAGTCCTGATTTGGCAATACCAGTTTTAATATCGCAAAATTACAAGATTGGTCACCCTGGCTATTTCACATTATTGGGTGTCACATTACAGGTTATGTGCATTATTTACACCTATACAGTACTTACATATAAAAAATGAGCTTACTTTCAATCATACAAGATGCACTGTAAACGGGATTGTCTTTACAAAGGCCAAAAAAAATGGAAAGAAATTATGAAAATAAAATAAACCACAACAAATACACACTTGAGATAAGAGTTAATATTTCGACCATTTGACATTTCAGATTAGCAAGAACTCAGGATAGGCATTCTACAAACATAAATATTACCTATTTGCTTATAAATCTAGAAATATTTTATTCTTTAAGCTTATTATGTGAATGGAGAAGAAAAGTGATGACGTCGATTTGTTTTATTTGGAAACCTACGCAGTGCCGCCAACAGCGTAAAATGATTAAAAGAATGATATTTTTTTTATCATTTTACGCTGTCTAGGTTTCCAAACAAAAGAAATAACCTATTCATTTTCTGCCATTCTATTATTTACATGTGTTTGGATCTTTCTTTATATTGTGTTTATTTTCTATTGCAATAATTTAATTATTTTTAAAACCAAAAAATTGTCTACATATTCTCTGCACATTTTGCCGTTAGCGAGGCTGTGCAGGTTTCCAAACAAAATTTACGTCACACTTTTCGGTAATCCTGCATTTTAGGGACCTGAATCGTGACAACCACGATTTTCAAATTTGTCATTACAATTATAAATAACGCAGCAAAATGTTTAACCTCCGCAAAATACACAGTGATCAATCCCAACTGTCTGAAGTTGGTATCAAGAAGGACTTGGTTATAAGTAGTTCATAGCTGCTTTCGTTCATGTTAATCACAGTAATCATGATCATATAAACACGAATCAAGACTACCAATTGTGATTAGCAATCATGTTTATTAGGATCGAACGGTCATTTATGCGTTCTCCCGTACATAACCTGCATTAGTCCATTATAGGTATTATATATATATCCATTATATATATCTTTACAAACACTATTTCTTCAAGTAGTGCAGTAAGAGTTCAACTTCGAGAAGTTCTTATAGGTTAAGTGCACGTAAATGTGTGTTTACGATCAGTCAATCACAAAATTTATATGATTACTGTGTTTGCAATCATGATCAAAATTTCAGTAGTGGGGGTAAAAATAATCACGTTAATCGAACGCGCTCTTTTATAATTCTGTTTACGTGATTACTAATCATTGGTATAAACGAAAGCAGCTCATATCTGTCCTTGATCTGCCCTGTCATCTTTCATCGCGCCATTTGTCATTCGTATTTACCACCGTTATTATTTTTGCTTCGTTCTTGTATTTAAGTAAATATATAGTTTATAATCAATTTAGGGGCCCTTTGATACCAACCCCAGACAGTTGAAGTTGCTCACTTATTTAGTGAAAACACTGAGCAATTGCTAAAACACTGTATTCACCTCAAACATGAAAAATCGTCTAGTAGAACAATAATGTATTGCTTCTTTTTTGAAAGATTTTATTTGTAATTTTTGACACAGGTAAATCATTCTAGTGTAATCCAGGCTTATGGTAAATTTCATCATACGATCCCGCACCGGTAACATTTATAATAACATAATGATGGATTATAGTTGAAGTTACTGCGATCCATTCCTCATACAATTTAGCTTTACTAAAATGAAATCATATACAACTAACATCAGATAAATAAAAAGATTGTGGCATCAATTTTAATTAATTTAAGTAGTTTTAACTGATAATTTTTTTTTTCGTAATAATCTATAATGGATGCCGTCAATACTTACGTTGGACTGAAAAATACATTCAGAGTACACGTTTCGTTGTTACCTATACTCGGAAGTACTCCACGTTTCGGCGTAACCACAATCTCCTTGATCTTATTGCACTTATAGGTGTTGTACGTTATAGAAGAAGCTACAAAAGTCACTGGTTGCATTGGAAATTTTTCAATTCAAAATAATAATTATAATTAAACCTCTCAGATTCTTCAGAACTATTATAGTCTTTGCGGTGTTGCCAATGTACACGTCGCCAAATTTGATACTGGCAGGGATGGCCTTGAATATCGGATAGAATACTCGCATTTCTAGAGGAAGGCGCTGAAAATGTAAAATTAAATTGAAATACCATGGAAGAATGTATGCAATCCCAATTACAAATGAAAATTAAGATATCTAGTTTTTTCAATTAGTCACATCGGAAATGTTAAATACTGTGTTTATTCTAATTGACGCCGCTATTCCAATAACCGGCGCAAGAAAATAATGCTAAATGAAATAAATGCCGCATCTTTATACGAAGTGCGCACAATCAACCTCAAGTGAGTAGGGAAATCCCCGTTAACCACATTCAGATTGAATTCCGTATGTGATACTAAAACGATGTCGTTTTGTATCAAAACTTAGTTGTAATACAATTGTTTTGAGATGTATAGCAAAAGAATAGAAATGAGGATTTGGTTTGATTCGAAATAAACGCCGCACCTCCTTTAAACTCCGCAAAGATAGATGCCCTAAATGATTAAACGCCGCGGCGCCTACAAGAATAAATACGGCAGTTAAATACTCACTTTTTGCAAGTAACCGCCCTCGTATATATTTAGCATTTTCGAGATACTCAGTGAGTTATCTTTAAAGTCGGGATCGGCAAACAATAATTCTTTGCTATTTTCCAACGTATCCACCATTTTGATTACTTCTTCGTTTGTGAATTTGCATTCTATTACAACCTTTAAATAAAGCATTTTCGCCATTTATTAAATGAGCTCTTTTTCAGATAAATTGTAATTACTTTAAACCCAATGATTTTTTTCCGCTGTACCAAATTTCTACACTCATTATGTGATATTAATTAAATAAATATTACTATACTATACCTCCATACAATCTCCGGATGATAACGAAATGCAACTGGTGAGATACGATGCGGAGAACTTTCGCGTTTTTATATTGACTATTCTGAACGGCTTTTCGGTGTCGACGTAAACCAAAGTCGCACAAGGGCTTGTATTTTTCAAAACTATCGTTTTCTTACGAGTGAAGATCTCCGTCTCCATTATATCGGTAGCGTATGCCGCAAATTGAATTTTGTCTGGAACGTCGTTCAGGACGATTACCTGATTCTTTATTTCCAGCATAATTCTGACCCTTAGAAGGGGTAAACCGAGACCGGTAGGTCTGGCAAAAATGTTTGGCTGGTATCTGTAAATATAGATCATTCCATTGCGTGCGGCGTATACAGGAATTTTACTTAATAATATAATGTATGCAACCCATATTACACATATAAAAAAAACAAAATTCAAAAACAACATTCACGTCCAAGCCACCAGTGTAATAATAGTTACAAACGAAATTAAGTAATAATGGTGTGTAAATTAAGTAATGAGACTGACAACGTATCGTTTCATATGGCAACACGGGAAGCACGGGACACGGAGGGGCGACAAGTGGACATTGTAATACGCGTTCAGTGTAAGCTTCAACTCGATCAAGTCATTTGGTTATCCGTTGTCGTTTTTTCCGTGACCCGGGTTTCGTGGTGCGTTCTACAAATAAAAGACATTAATTTCGAGCAACGGTGTGCTATCAGGTTTTGATTCAGACTTGCGCAAAGTGCAACAGATACTTTTGCAAAACTTCAGCAGGCCTACGGAGACAGTGTTTTGTCAAAAGCCCAGGTGTTCCGGTGGTGTTATGCATTTTCAGAAGGAAGAGAGTCGATGGGAGATGAACCACCCAGCGGAAGACCTTCAACTGCAAGAACCGATTGGCAATGTCGGCAAAATCCGCGATCTTGTGCGTTCAGATTGTCGGTTAACGGTCAGAATGATCGGGGAATAGTTGAATTTGTCTCACACCACCGTTCATCAAGTTTTGACCAATGAATTGGGAATAAGAAAGATCTGCTCGAAAATGGTTCCAAAAAACTTTTCGCATGAACAAAAGGACATTAGGAGAGAAAGGAGCCTTTACTTTTTGGAATCAATTGAAAATAATGAAAAATTTTTGGAACGTGTCGTTGCTGGTGATGAGAGTTGGGTGTTCGAGTATGATCCGGACAAAAAAGGTCAGTGCATGGCATGACAGAATTGTAGTTGGAAAAAGAACATGTTCTACTTAAAAATCTGCACGGCAGAATGCATACATTTTTTGGCACATTTTGTGTATGACATTATGCGAAGAAAACTTATATATCGGAATGAATAGAATTATGTATGGAATTGTGCATCCTATCAAGTTTGAAATATATTTGAGGCACTAGCCTGTTTAGTTGGGTTCGCAGACCACCAGAGGGATGGGCACACAATTTTAACGTTAGGTGCTCCATATATCCTTATTATCCCTGCGTGTAAGCTGCAAATGGCGTGGTAGTGATATTGACATTAATTTTCGTCTAAAAATTGTAATTAATACTTGAAATCAGTTTACCCAATTAATCTTAAACACAGCCGCAGTATTTAATTAAGGTACAACTTAGTTGAAATAACTGTAAAATATTATAGTGGCTTTGAGGCTATCACCAACTCGTAATATTGGTTGCATATTTGAAAGAGATCACGCGGGTTTCTGATCTGTTCATCGTCGATTAAATAAAAGCAGCAACTAAATGTTCGCAACGGTATATCGAATAAGTAGCCCAATAATCCCCCAAAATAAATGGGATTACCTAAATTGTGGCGAAACCCTAACGATGCCCAACAGATTTCCCTCGATCCGTTTGTTCAGGCAACTCTCGTCGAAATTGGAGGTGAGTGCGACGATCTCGACATAGACGAAACTTTTCGGTTCAATGTAAGAGGACAGCGGATCTATCTGGAGTTGAACACAAACGAAGATTATTATTTGCAGCGATCAATATCGCTATTTCAAATGCCCTTATTACTTCGAAGTGTGTGGTATTCGCTTCGCCGAAGTACTGGTTCGTAAGGATCAGTTGTCCCTTGAGCTGTTCCTCGGAGAAACGCAGCAATTCCGAATCGGGCATGTCGAAAATGAGGCTGAAATTGCGTTTCGTCTCGTCTAAATTGACGAACATGTGCCAGGACACGTGGATCGGTATCGCGGTCACGTTGACGACTTTCAATTTCCGTCGGATACTGTTGGACTTGTACGGTGCGACACCAAACCTAAAAACATGGATCATGGCAGTTATGGAAGAAAAACATTAATGATGCCTGCAGGGATAATTTGTATATTTAATTTTAAGTACCCTATTCTTTTAGATATCTTAAATGAATAAAGAAATGTTTATTAATTTAATTTAATTCGTTAAATTAAAAATTGTTATTGTGATCACAAAGCAGGTTATGTAAAAATCTATAAAACTTATATAATATTGACAAATTATTACTATCATTATTAAAACCGAATTGTTATAAACTTATCAACACACAAGCCCTATTAAGTAACTTTGTACCGTTGTAAATGTAAATCATTTTGAACTGATTTATTTTAATGATACACGTCAACACCATTTTGCGTTTAGTAAAAAATGTATTAAAAAATAAAGAATAAAAAAAGTTGTTCAGTTTTTTATAAGGAGATTGTATTTGATTTCAGTTATTAAAAGCGTATCCGTACCTTAGCGTAGGTTCTTTGCATATAGAATTCTGAGCTATAGGAAACACTATGGGTGGCCCGACCACTTCTATCAATATGCTGGCGCAAAACGGTATCAACTGGCTTACGTCTATCACAATCTCGTCCAGATAGTAGCCCCAAGTGTTCGCGTAAACCCACACGTCGATCTCAACGATTTCGTGGGCGCCTATATCTTTACGTAATTGCTCCACCTTTATGACGATTTCGTTATCGCCAATTAAGTCGTCCCATTTCGCTAGAAGATATTAAGCAACAATTTATGCCAAAAGTTAGTTCACATGTTAATAAATACTTGATTTCCCCATTTTCATTTCGGCAAGTAATTCATTAACGGTATTGGACGGTTGCTCTGTGTGATAGAAATTCGTCACTTCCGCATTCACATAGCCCGATCCGGGAGTTAAATTTTCTATTTTGATCGTTCGTTTTATCGCTATAAATATTTGTAATTTACAACATTAGCATTCAGGCAATTTTACATTTCCTAACGATATTCATTCGCATACAGTGCGCGTGCAGTCCACAATTGCCGATTTGCATATCGCCAGTTAAAATTTGTCATTACGCCTACGTTGACAGCTCTTAGTCTGCAGTTTATTGATTCTTAACGATGTACTGATGCGTATGGAGCAAAATCGACAATTTGAATCCAGTGCTGCCACTAGCCACCTGAGCGCCCGCGTGCAAAATTGAACGCCCGCGTGCAAAATTGAACGCCCGCGTTCAAAACTGATTTTCGCCTCCGACCGTACCGGCCACGTGCACACCCGTTTACCTCTTGGAAGATTTCGTGCAAATTTCGTAGCAAAATGACGTCTCACACTAATATATTATAAAATTTAATCAAACTTCAATTTATGTATTAAAAAAGGAATAAAATTAATAGTTGAGCAATAGTAGTGCGTTTTTAAGACGATTTATTGATTTGTATAGACAATTGCATTGTTTGTGGAAAATAAGAAGCAAATCTTCTACAAATAAACACGAAAAAAATAAAACCCACATTTTTATAAAAGCGTGGATAAAAGTGCAAAACTTGATACCGTTAAAAAGCAAATTAATAATTTACGAAATATTTCTCGAAAAAAAAAAAGAAATAATTATTTTTTCCAGGGGTTGAAGTGAAATGAATAAAATTCCAGGTGTTGCTATTAATCGCTCTTCAGGTGTAACTTGCTTTTCTAATTATTGCTTTTTTTCAAACATCGCTAAAAGTTCATTGAAACATATCCATTCGGAGATAGTTCTTAATGTTATCTTTGGTACTAGTTCTCAACTTTCGTATCAATGTGAAATCGTGTAACACGTTACAACAACCCACCTTTTACACAAAAACGAATTTTGCCTGTGTTGATGTAATAATAGAAACAAGTGATGTTAGTTTTTTTTTCTGACAATAGTGAAAAACATTCTTCACTGCAGTGCTAACTTGATCACGACTGACAAAATGCTTGTGTATGTTCGGTGAAATCTCACTTCTCCTGCAGTTCAGAAACTGTCCGTTTGAGGGTAGCATCGTTTGAGTCAACTGAATGGAGTGCAGCTCGAACATGTTTAAATCTTCAGTTTAGATCATACTGTTCTGCAGTACTGGGCTGCAGGCGGACTCTATGTGAATGGGGGGTATATGTGTTTACGCAAACTTACGTGTCCTAAGCGGTACACCTTTGATTTCCATCACGTAATCTTGCAAAACTAACTCGGATCCGAATTGTTTACTAAAAACCGATTTCAAGGAACAGGATTCTGAGGTATACGTGCTGTAGGAAGTAGAACTGCTACTCTTCAAAGTGATCGCCGTCGATTTTTCCACCCTGCTAATTCGAAACTCTTGGCTGGCGAGCGTATGGAAAGAACCTTCATCGTCTTCCGTATTTAACGTTTTCAATTGATATAGGAATTTGATGGGATCCTCTTCTTCTTCTTGGACCAACTGCGGCCCCTTGTAGTAGTCTACAATTTTGGTGAAATAATCCTGTGGAACATCTTTATCTGATATGAAGTCCTCGGCTAGTTTAGAAGAAGCCTCTATTGAGTCCTCCGGGAATTCTGTCGTCTCACCTTCGCCGTTGTCTTCGAACTGTAATAAATTACTTCGTTTGTTAATAACCCAAGCGCATCGGCATTTTTTTTTTGGTATGTATCGGGTATACCTCGTATGCGACTGGGTATTCCCCGATCGGTATGGATTCCGGAACTTCGGGGTACACTTTCGGCCACAATATCGGGCAGGCGTAATCTTCATCACTACACGGCAAGTAAATGTTAACCGCGATGTCACCGACTAGGCACATCAACTTCACCAGCGTGACCTTATCGCATCCTAACGTGAATATCGGTATGTAGACGTCCTCGAAGTAGCCCATAGCTTTGGGTGTGATCTTTACGTCGATGCGGAAGTGCTCGTGGACGTTCACGATTCCGATGGCCGGCGTAATCGTGATGTCGAACTCGGAAGCGGAAATGCCCGTGGGTTTGCCGCAAGCAAAGATCAACACTATATTTCCGCTGTTGTGTAAGCATATCTTGCACGCGACCGGGACGCCAACAAGCAACATCTCTTCGGCGAAAAATATTGGTAACTCTGACGTATTTGTGTGGACGAGCGTTTCCGGTTTGCCAACCTGCAATCACTTCAATTATACATATATGTGCTTTATTGATAAATTCTACACGTACCGATTTTAATAGATATTAAATTGCTATATACAGTGAAACTCAAACAAACTACCTCTCCCTTAATACGACTATCTGTATGAACGATTATAATTTCTCGGAAAGCTTCGGCGTGTTTTATATTGTTTATCACTCCCCATTCTCGAGCGCGTTCTAGACCAGCTTAATGTGACAGTAAAATGTTAAAGATTTTCAATTTAACGATCACTGTGTAACACACCCGCAAACTTAATGTGTTAATCATTGGCAGCACTTACGGTATAGTGAACACCACATACAAAGTCAGCTTCTTCGTCATTCCCGAGATTCGTATACAGCTTCAAATAGGACAACCATTCCCTAAGCTCTTGCGTGCACGCCGTGTACTCGACGACACAAGACTCTCCGGGATGCAGAGTGCCGCGATTCGGCACCAAATTCGTCGTATCCTCCACGGCCAGAACGCAGTCCTCCTTCAAGGCAACGATGTCCTCGTTCACTTTCCACTGTATAGTCTCCTTGGATTTATTCTCTACGCGGAACAGTTTGTTGTACACGAAGTTCCCCATGACGTGGCCGAAATCTATGGTGGCTATCGAGAGAGTCGCTTGCGGAATCGTCATTCTCGCTTCAACCTTGAAGTGCGCCTTGAATACGCCGTCATTAACGAACAGACTTAAAACGAGCGGGACGAGAGGGCTAGCGATATAAGGAAGCGGTATCGGGGGCGGCGTTGCTTACAGGAATTGTTCCTCTATATTTTCAATGTCCGTTCCGTTGATGAAAACGGTACAGCAGAACGGTTCTGCGGAAAGTTCGAATTTTTCTGGCTCTATTTTCACCTTTCTGTTCGCCTTATGTGAGATCCATTCGCATTCTAAGGGGAAGAGGGTGCCAGATGTTAGTGTTACGGTATCTTTACACACCGTACGCATCCTAAAATTGAAAAATATAGTCAATGTACATGTTACATTAACGTCTCTCGCCAAGTTAGCAAACTTTCAATTGTTAGCACGACAGCAATGTATTAGAACTATACACAAATTATATTACATATAATTAACCTTCAGTATGGACAGCTAGTTTATTGTGGTATGTCTGCTTCTGACTGCGCACGCGTGAAAGCTGCCGGTCCGTCCATAATCCACCGGTAGATGTGAAATAGTCGGTCTTCGGTATTTTGGTAATATGTCAATTATTTCTTAAATGAATGCACTTATTCGAAATTATGTGAATATACTTTAGGAATGTTGAAAGTAACTGGAATTTATATAGCTTGTCTATATGCAAGTGTTCATTGTTTATAACTACTGGCATAAATATTACCTGCTAAATAAAGTAATTGTTATAAATTGATATATACAAAAAAAAAGCATTTTATTGATACACATTTCCTAGATGACTAAACGATGATTTTTTTAAATATGCAGAACTCATGTCAGCTTATAAATGGTGACATCTAGTGGTACAAAGCTCACGGGCCGCCACCATCGCATACGGCCTCCTATAATGATACGCTTGCAGTCTATAGGGCCCTGCCCTGCGCACACAGCACGTGATTTTGAATGTTTGAGATTTTTTGTTGTTAAGTTGGTCACGAGAATTAGGTTTCACTGGCAACCCGGATTTTCAAATCCAAATTTGTCAAAACATTCATTACAACTACATTACTGTCAAAATGTTGTCCAATTGATCAGTTTTGCCAAAACACTGTATCTGCCTCAAACATTAACACAAATAATTGATTATGATATAACTATAATAGCACTTTATTGTAAGTGGTTACCCAACTGTGATCGTATGTCTTTTGTATATTAGGGAAGGTAATTTCAGTGGAAAATAATTTGAGAAGCAAATAGGATTAAAATCTTGTTTTGTATATTTGTATTTAAGTAACTATATTTAGCTGTCCTACTATCTTTAAATTGGATATAAAGAAAACCGTTGCAAATGTTTGTAAAGGTAAAACTATTTTAAAAGCTCCTTTTGTGCTATATTCCTTTCCATTTTAAATTTGATGCCAACTTGTTGATTAGATTCGAAGTTGTCTAATAACACATTGATATGATTTTCTGCTAATTTTGTGTCTCAATTCTTACGTATTTTTTCTGAAAACTCTGCACGGTTGAACAAGCACTTTGTCGATAAATTTAGCATTGTTTTGGTATATCAAAAATTTGAATTTCAACGAGAGAAAAGACACATTCCTCTTTCCACCATCACTACCACTGACTGAATAAGTTTTTTCATGCAAATAACTAAACCTTGAAATTTGAGATGTTACGAAAGCTATGGAGCGACATTACAATAAATCACACATAATTAAATTCTTTGCGTTTAGTATGTTAATGGAGAACACGGATTGTTTTTTATTTCAATCCTTAAATGCATTGGTTATGCCGACTAAAATACTTACGATAAGTTAAACGGTACAACTAAGGGATTTGGCTCTATGAAAACATCTATTCTCTCTACTTCGCACAGAACTTCCACTTCTCCCATAAGTACATCAAGTAACTACAAAATAAAGGCAATGCTGGATGACATTCAGAATAAAAAGAAAAATGTTTTCATTGCAAACCTTCAGTTTCATACAAGACATGTTCATTGTGTGTGCCAAGTCTTACAAAATACTTCTCAGTATATGTAGGTTCATAATAACAATATTGAAATGAATATTGCAAGAAAAACGGACAAACAATTCTTCAATGCAAATATATTGGAAATGTAAAGTTAATATTGCGAAAATGAAAATTCTTGTTTTATTTTATGAAATACTGTAATTGTACGTAACAGAATGTCCATTTATTTACAATTCCTATAGCTACAGATAAACCTAGACACTATACAAAACTAAATGTTTGCAATTGTATGATTTTAAAATCCTCACCTTATTCCGTTGGTCGCTATCAGCCTTTTCTAATACTGTAAATTCTTCTTGGCTGCGCAAACTAACCTCAGGAATATTCTCAATGTACAAACTGAAAGCACGTAATAGCGAGCACTTGTCCGATGAATATCTCACATTTTGTGCAACCCCCGCCTTACCAGAACACTGTACGATATAATCCAGGTAATGTAGTTTCGGGATAGAATATCAGATCGAAGTCAACGGTGGTGTGTGATGGTATTGACGCCATCCTCTTGATTGTAATCCAATGAGGCAGTATATGTTTAAAGTCTTTGGAATTGGGATTCTCGCTGTGTCTCAGAGTCCAGCGATATCGCAAATTTAAGGGGCTGAAATTGTTCGTTATTCTGTTTTAATTCCCAGCTCTGTATGGAAAACGTTTCGATCAGAAACCTGTTATTCGTAACCCTGATAAATCCATTATGTTTCGTGCAAGCTAAACACTTTCCTAGGTGCAAACAATACTCTGATTCGTAGTCCAAGAAGAACGGGTTGCTATCTTTTTTCTTCAGCTAAAACGATTAATAGGATAGATATCTAGTACCAAGTAAATTTACGTAAATAAATTTCTTTTTATAATTTCTATGGGCATAATTTGTTCTAGTCCGAAAGTCATATCAGGACTCGATGAGAAAATATTGATTTTTAAAATTGAATTAAAAAGCTGAATGCGGGAAAAAACTATTTTAAAAAGATATATGCATTTTTCGACCAAATATTATTGTGAATTCTTAAATTTTCAAAATCCCTGTCAAGTTATAATAGTAGTACTTTATTTTTAGATATACATAAATTATTCTTGTAACAGTTTTTCAAATATTATTAAAAAAAATTTTCAATTCAAGTTGTTTTTTGCAGTCATTGAATGTCAGTAACTTACATCAAAACTTATGCAACTTTTCTCCAAATAAACTCCATCCCCCATGATGTCCAATTCTTCGTAAGTGTTATTATTGCACAACAGATAAACAGTTTCGACATATAAACCATACTTCTTTGGATAAAACGACAATACTACTTCGGAGAATTCATTCTTGTTAACTTGAAGATAGGCCGGATACAACCGAAAAGGTCCAGCATACAATTCTATATCATTACTTATGTGCTGAAATATAAAAAAATAGACTACAAGCAGAAATTCTTCAATTATCTGAAGTAGAGTTTACTTGAACATCGCTACAGAACCAATCGGTTTCAGTTATGAAAAAGAATTTCCCAAATCCGCCCTCATTTTTCATTATGATACTCAATACAACTTCATCACCAATGAGCGTCGAACCGCAATCAATTGAGGTGTTCAGTGCCATGGTCCTATCGATGTCAAAAAATTCATCTGCCAGCGAGTCCAATTTAAAGTTATTCGATATGACGTTTTTCGTTCGGAAAATGAATATCCTAAGACACGGTGAAGATCTTCGTGATCTGAGGGTTACCTTGACATCCTTGCCCGTATAAGTGTTAAATGTCACAGTGTCTGCTTTGATATCATGGTAGATATCACTGTTGTACTTCACAGCATAAACAGCACACATGCCAGCTGCAACCCTATTAGTTGTTTCTAGTTCCAACTTGAAGTATTTTGTCTTAGGTAAATGTTTAAGACTTATAACATGTGTACTTTTTGTTATATTTCTCAATTTAATTTTTTTCTGAAAGTCAAGAATATGCTGCATGAACTGAAGTTGTAAGTGGCGTAATTTTTTACAATCGAATTAAAAAATAGGAATCAAAAATACATTTAAATTATATAGCACTGTAAACACACTGTTTGGATTACTCCTCCCGCACAAGTATTAATTAATTCGGGACGACACGTGTTTCGGAAATACGTGGATTCCCATTATCAA
>JARFOC010049884.1:0-49354 GCA_031763485.1 Osmoderma eremita | reverse complement strand
TATATATGTATATATATGTACCTCTCCATAGATCGTCTAAATTTCAGTCCTGCTTTAGTTATGCAGCTGTAAAAAATTTGAACAATGATTTACCTGCCTTCAGCAACTTTCTAACGATTTCATCCTTCAAACGACATATAGAGAGTGCTGCTAACACTCCAGTCGCAATAGCCCTCGGTAATGTTTAAAATCAGATTCCGTTACATTATCTTTTAGGTATGGTCTCAACACTTTGTATTTGTTTCTTGTCGTTAATTTGTATATAATTTTTTGTAATTACGGTATAATCTGCATGTGAAGTTGATATAATGATATACTTGCAGTGTCTCCATATTTGTAATGTTCTGTACCATATCTACTAAGTATTATTATTATTATTGTTATTATTACTTGCTTACACGACATTATTATCTACGACCATTAACCGACGTTAAACGTTACACTACACAACAATAAATTACTTCACGACATCGGCATTTGCCTGAATGCCAGTTCTCATATGGTGCCCATGCTTCGCCTACAAAATCACCCCTCTTAACAATATCATTATTGTGCCATTCCGGTTTATTTACTGCTTTTTATTTGGTGGGAGTTCTTGAATTATCGTTTGTGTGGTAAACATAATGATGCAGAATTGCACAATATAAAAAGCAATAATATAAATAAAGATTTTTATTGTCGAATCTTGATTAAATTTACCTAATAATTACAACTAGAAATTTGTACATACATAAAAATTATCACAATGCAGATTAAACGGTAACAATAAATGTGAATATTTGAGTGTACAATCTTTATAAACCAAAGCTTTGTAAACTACATTTGATTTAAGAAAGTCTGTGTAAAATCATAAATCAACACTACCTCCGTGTAGAGTATCTCATAAATAAATAGCTTTTTATACAAACAATGGCATCAACTCATACATGTACCTCATTTCAATTAACTTTATTAAAGAGATCTCAAATTCGAATATAAATGATTATATGTGATTTTCTACATCTTCTTCCTTCTGCAAGTTATCCATACCGTAAGCCTCATTGACTTTGCCATTTTGCACCGCATTTTCGGTTTTTTTCTTCATCCTCACTGAATTGGTCAACCTTTTTATACCGCTGAAATGGTCCGTTATTTCATATAAAGGTTTCCCTTCCGTCTCTGGTAAAAACACGTATAACAAAGCACAACCAACGAAGGCTATAGCCGAGTTCAGCCAGAACACACCGGGCAAAGTGAGGCAGCTGGTGAAAGTTAAGAAAGTCTTATTCGATAGAAATCCGAATACGTACCCCATTGCTGCAGATAAACCTGAACCAGCTGCTCTAGTTTCGTTTGAATATAATTCTCCCGTTAGAATCCATGGTAAAATACGTATACCTAGGTGAGATACGAAAGCTGATAGGATCAACACGGTTAGGGGTACCCACGAGTATTTTTCACTAGATATTTCTTCGTCACCATTAACTACTACATCGGTTGAATTTTGTTGTTGTAAATTTATCAGTTCTTTCACGTCGATCAAATACGCGTAGATTCCAACAAGAACAAAACATATTCCAACGCCTATCATTGAGATGAAATTCAATTTGCGTTTCCCCAATTTTCTGATCAGAAGCATGCAAAAAATACATCCTACAACTTCGGCGATGCCTAAATAAACTGTCGCCACGTAATTGTCGATGGGTGCTTTAAGACTGGCGAATATTTGGACGGCGTAAGTCTGCAAGGTGTTAGCGCCGGAGAAATGATGTAAGAAGAAACAAAAACTGACCAAGACGTACGGCCAAAGAAAATTCTTTTTCGTATACAACTTAATTTTTTGGATGATCGGCGGTGACTTGGTTTTCGTTTGATCATTTCCTTCTTGTGTTCTTGTCTCAGGTTTTCCACTATCGGCGACGTATCGGCATAACTCCTTGAATTCCGGTTCGATTTCCTCCAGACTGGTCCAACCTCTCAACCAAGCTATGCTCTTGCGGGCGTCTAAAAGTCTGTTTTTCAAGATCAGCCAATGTGGGCTTTCCGGTACAAAAAACAATAGCGTAAAGGAGATTATTGGAAAGATGCAATTCGTCAAAGCAACGGTACGCCAGTGGAAGAACGTTCCTAATAGGAATTGTATCAAAATACCGGACATCACTGATAGTGTACTTGTGGACGATAAAATGCCTCGAAGTCGAGGTTGGCAAATCTCTGCAACATAGGTGATGACCTAAAACGGTTAAATGTTTCAATCAGATAAACTAACGAGCAGAAAAAGTTAAAGTTCTATTATGAAGTCCATCAGTTAGTATATATTATATTCCAATACTCACTGGAGCTTCAAGTAATCCCCCAGACAATCCAGTTAGTGATAACGCCACGAAAATCAAGGAAACAGACGAAGTAAACCCGAACATTAGCCATGCACTTAAGAAAGGTATATTAACCAATTGCATGCACCTCTTACGTCCAATATATTCAGTTATGGCACCGGATAAGGCACAGCCGACAGGAACGCATATTAAATTAACGGATCCTAAGGAAAAAATAAATCGGATTAACCGTTTACCGTGCTGTTATTATATCTATATTTACTTACCGATCCATGATATAGCTTCCTGGTTTAAATCAAACGAGTCTTCCGAATCTGGTTGCTGCAGACCGGGAATAAGAATTGTTGGAAAGCCCAAGGTCATGCCGAACGATAGGAGCAGGGTGTTTTTGATGCATACTGCCACGATCTGTGCGGTGTTGCTTCGAAATTCAGTTTTACACCCCTCAAGTTTGGCTCTGAAAATCAATGATTATAAATTTTAAAAGAGATATTAAAATTTAATTATTATTACGTTTAAATAAACTATATATGAATGGAAAATACAATGCTTCTGCGTACAATTTGTGTAACCGCGATTGATATAGGTGATATACGAGGGGCGTCCGGTTACTAAGGTACGTTTGCGTGACACACCGCCTACGTCGCTCCGATTAGGTTGAAAACTTGCACGCATTTTAGATGTGCATATGTACTGCATAGGTGGCTATTGTCATTGCCTTAGGTTCAGTCCAACGTGTGCAGTGACAGCCACACAATATCATTTTGAGTCGAAAATAAGTTAGTGTTTAATGTAAACAACAATGCAATGAATGGCGGCGGCAATAGAGCTTTTAACGCACTATCGTCAGGAAAACGGATTTCTAGAGTCTATAGTTACAGGAGACGGAACGTGGGTACACTACCATACCCCCGAATCAAAAAAAGACTCTATGACGTGGAAGCATCCGAAAAAAATGTTCAGCAGCCTGCAAAAAAGCAATGGCAACTGTGTTCTGGGAGATGCAAGGCATTTTGCTCATAGAGTTTTTACCACCGAAAGCGACAATCAACAGCGATATTTATTGTCGAATTTTCGAACGACACAGAGCCATTTGGTAGAAAAGAAGAGGAAGGTTGTCGAAAGGAATCAGGTTGTTGCACGACAATGCAAGACCGCACATCTCAAATCAGACGAAGGCCTGGCTTCAGAAACACCATTGGGAAGTTATTGTCCATCCGCCCCATAGTCCAGACCTGGCTCCTTCTGATGTTCATTTGTTTGGGCCGTTGAAAGCCCATTTATCGGGTAAAAGGTTTAAGGACGACGACGAAGTTCAAGAGGGAGTACAGCAGTATTTTACAAATTTGGATCGAGGGTTTACAGAAGCTTGTGCCTCGCTGGGAGTAAGTAACATTCGCGGCGATTATATTGAATAGTAGCTAACAGTTCACGCTTTTGCTTAGTGTATGTTTGATTTATATAAATAAATTAGTCTCTCCGTAATTCACAAATGAACTTTAGTAACCGGACATCCCTCGTAGCTCTAGTTTACACACAGACGTATTTTGCTCAGATATTATTAATCTTTACACGTGTAACTTTCTAAGAAACAAGAAATATACTCGTTCAATACGCTTTATCCGAATTAGCAGTTCATCTGACGCAATAAAATGTTACGTAAGACATAATTTCGATTTAGCGATAGATTGCAAGAATAAAGTAAGCATAATTAATTCTTTTGAAAAGAAATGACGCATATGTCAGTAATATATTTAGTATATGGTACAAGGATATAAGCCTAATACAAAGAAACACAATTATATATTACCTTTTGGTAACGATTTATGCTATTATTCTAGAATTATGTAATGGGTAATTTTATTTAATCACTAAGCTTTTTAATATTGAAGAACAATCTCTTCTCGAAACAGCCATTTATGTTAATAGCAACCACATCCGTTGAAAACTCTTCATTATAATGTATAATTCAATAAACACACACAACCACAAATGAATAATATAGTCGACAATTTTCAAGGATATAAAAATCTGTGTTCTCAGATTTTGAATGCAACATCTTGTAGAGTGTAGTTTAGTTACATTTCTGAAGATGGCAACTTCGTTATTGAAATACGTATCCTGTCCTTACTCCTTATATATCTTATTATATATACTTATAATTTATATGTCGTATAAATAAATATTGGATATTACTAAACGTTCGTATATTGTAATGAAATTTTCAGGAAATATTTATTTTATTCCTATTAAGAAACGATGAAAATTTCAGCAAGATCTGATCTTAACAATCCAAGATACACTAATAATGCGTGGATCCTCATCTACTTCTTACGCATTCATCTAGTCTAATTGTTGAAATTAGCGAATCAATCACGGAAGAGATAAGACTGGCGCTTCACAATGTGATATTCTTAATTGTGTTGTTATGAATTTAGGTAATTTATATTATCTTTAATGTGCTACATTGTTGTATTTGTTTAGGCATGTTATGTTCATAATCCACAGTATATTACCTGTTGATTGTCTTTCACTGTAAAAATATTTATTCAATTGTCACTTATCTGGCCTACGCTGTTGGATAAATAAACATGTTATTGTTCAGTTAATTGTTGTGCTTCATTGAGCGTGAGGAAGTACGTTCAATGAACCAGAACGATTGAGTAATATACAGGGTGACGCATTAGTGTGGTAAAGCTCGATAAATCCGTTATTGTATAAGGTATCAAAAGAAGTTATTTACGAGAATTGTAGGCAGTCTTAAACTTAACATTTTAAAATTGTTTCCATATATACAGGGTGTTTCATATTATCTGGGTTAGTCAAACATACGTTTTCTTAAATGTAACAGCCTGTATATTATTTCAGATTTATGCCTCACACTTCCAGTGTAGTAAACACAGCGTGTTTCAGAGGTTATGGTCAATTTTATATGAAAATTACTGTGAGTTCAAGGAAATTTCTTTTTACGAGCATAGATTTTTAATATTGGCTCAAGTTTATAGCAAAGTGACATTTTCTCAAAATTATCAAAACTGAGTCAAAACTCAAATATTAATTTTTCAATTACTTTAAATGAATCAGCCTGTATTTTATATCATAAAAAGAAAGATTAGATGAAGAAGTCCATTTGAACTCCAGTGATCGAGGTGGTCAGTCGATAGGTTCACCTCTTCTTATCCATCTTTCAGGGAAATGGGTGTTTAGATGATCGTGTATTAACCTAATGTGTAACGAAGCTCCATCATGCGGATACCACAGCCTTTAATGAAAGTTTTACTGGACATTTTCCAGTAACAACGGTAAATGATTTTCTAAATAGTCTAAATAAACTTCACCATTCACTCGTCCTTCCGAAAAATGTGGTCCAATTACATAATCTCCTAGCTAGTAATTAGGACTTAAGACTGTCTTATTGTCATGTTTCCACGATTAACTCGTTATATTAAAATAACTTCTGAAAATCTCACTTTTATAAAAAAGACTTTAAAGTATCTTAGAAATTAATGACTTCAGCTATAGAGAGTGCTTAATAAAAGTGAAAGTAACTAAACTAATCATTCTTTCTTTGCTATAAAACTGGGCCAATATAAAAAATGTATAGTTTAAAAAAAATTCACTGTGTCGTTTGCAGTATACAAGACCTTGAACTCACAGTGATTTTCATATAAAAGTGACCGTAACTTGGAAGTGCGAGGTGTGACGTTAATCTAAATCTGAAATAATATACAGAGTATTCTATTTCAGAAACTGTGTTTGATTCACCCTGGTTATATGAAACACCTGTATATATGAAAATAATTAAAATGTTAAGTTTAAGACTGCCTACGATTTTAGTAAATAACTTTCTTTGATAACTTACGTGATAACGAATGTATCGAGCTTAAGCAAATGGTACTCTTGCTTAGCAAGTCTTACTAAGCAAGAGCTTAGCAAGTGGTGTTCTGTGCGGCCCATATTTTCCAGGGTACTACGACTACTATTATTTTCCTTTGTAGATTTTTTTTCGTTTTATTTATTATTAATGTTCCTTTGTTTATTCTCCATAATAGGACCAAGCGGCCGGGGTGGAAGGAGCGATCGTCAACCCAGCGGATGACATCTTAGCATCATTCTTTGTTTATTAGGGTTAATTATTTATGTCAGTGAATGGCATACCATGTTTCTTATATCTACCTTTAACTTAAAAATTTTTCAAATGCTGAATAAAAAACTTAACTTAATTCAAGTAATTTTCCGACTAATTAGAGAAGATGTTAGAAGACGAGAAAATATATTTGATGTTGTAAGTTTAGAACAATGCAAGTGAATAATAATAAAATATTTAAAATTCAAGAAGAAAACAGAGATATCTGTCGCGAAAATAATGAAGTATCGCTGAACATATTTCAAGGTCGTTCATTTTGGCAACATGAAGATCAAAGGCGCCGCCAGTAAGTGCTTCTTTCTTCCCTAGCTGACCTGATGGCTCTATGATGGCATCCGCTCTACAATAGGACCTAGTGGCCGAGGTAGAAGGCGCGATAGATGAACCAGGCGGATGACATCCATACACCAAGTAAACCAAAGTGTCCCTTCTTATCTTATCTTTCCGCTGAATCAATAATAGCCTGTGCTATGCTATCCAAAACCTATAAAATCCTTGTTTGAAGAATATCGACACTATTTGGGGGTGGCTGTAAATTATTAATCTTCCGTCCAACCATATCTCACCTGTTTGCAATTGGTGACAAGTCCGGCGAATGAGACAGCTATGGCAAGCGACCAACATTAATATTATCCTGACGTTGGTCAGAAGGCTACCATCATAAGCCCACAAACAAAATCGAGATACGTCGCTGAAGATTACTGGATTCGATTCCTCATTCCAGCGCAACCTTTCGTTACACCACGCTCTGCAATTTGGTGTTAGAGGTAAACTGAGAAATGATCGGTACCATCTAAGGCCAATAGATCGAATTCAGCGATATACAGATCATGTGGAGATTTCTTGATTCATTAAACCTATCCATCTCTCCCCAATTTCCCTTGTTGATAAGGCCCAAGAGTTTAAATTTCATTCAGATTAACTTAAACCGAGATATGTTATGCTTGAGTAATAGATCGAATCGATTATCTGCCCATTATTTTTTTAACGTGAGCCAAAAACAAAATTAATTCATAGCTCTGAATATTTTCTGTTAGATTTTAATCGCAAATTAATAACATTATTCTGTAAAAATTGAATGTAAAATACAAGATATTATACGGTTGCTTAAAATATTAAAAATAAAAAATACCCTTACCACCTCGATGAGTGAAGAACTCCTGGATACATATTTAAGTGGTGTTCTGTGTGGTACTAATCTCCCAGAGTGCGACATCTAACATTATCTTCCTTCGTAGATTCTGTTGAGGATAGCAACTTAGTTGCCGAAATACGTATCCAGGAGTTCTTCACTCATCGAGGTGGTAAGGGTATTTTTTATTTTTTGCTTTTCCTTAATTATCCATGTTGATAATTTAAAAAGCTTATTTCATCACATTTGTACAATTATATAGCACTAAATGATAAACAAGCTGTGATTTTTCTTAGTAAACCATTTTGTACATAAGTACAACAATAATTGTTTAAATGATTCACAGAAGTTCAAGACGCAATCTTCTTGAATCTTGATGGTGTATTTGTGTGAAAACATTATTACACTGAATGATCTAGACTTTATTTTCGAGATTAGATATCTTCGTTATTTGCACGAGGATATAGTAAATTTCTTTTTATTTGTTGTTAGTTACACGTTTGTTTTATAGTATGATTAGAGAAAATATTGAAAACGTGCAACTAAATCTGTGTTGAATTCTCGCACATGCATTGTACAAAAACAATAGGTGTTGTTTATGCTCGCGGAATACTATGCTATGTATGTAAATATAATAATTATATTATTTCAATTTGGGCACATAGGAACGTGTTATTGATAGTAAAAGGATTTCATTTCGTCTCTTATTTGTTGAGAAATGGATCTCATTGTTAAGACAACAAAAGGACATTTTCAAAACCAGGATAATAAATAGTTGCACACCTCCCTACATTAGTACATTTTATTTGAAGTTATTATGTGTATTTAATATCTTTATTGAGTAATTATAACATATTGCAAATACAATATGCTCATAAACAAGGAATAGTTCGCCTTAAGGCGCTCTTCCACTTAACCTCAAAATGTAGGTACAGAAGATATGCGTAGACTAAACAATTTAGTTTTATGTCATTGAATTGTAAGAGCATATGTGTTACGTAAAGTAAGATTATGTATCTATGATATTGGTATTAAGATATTATGAAATCAAATTGATAATATGGAATAGGAGGCAATAGATGTATTAGGCATCCGAAGTGAAGCAAGCGGCAGTTAGCCATATTAAGCAACTCATACAGTTTGTGTGAAACACGATCCCCTCTTTTTAACCCCAACAACATAGATTGACAAGTTTCTTGATCTAGACACTGGTCGTAGATAACATCGCAGCATTAGTTGAACATAGCCAAAATTGCATTTTTCCTAGTGTAAACATCCAGAAAATACATACGAATTTCTCGCTGCCGACATGAATCTTGACCTAAACTCCGATCATTGATTATTACAAAACAAGTATGTGTGTAAAGTTGTTTTATACCCGCTATTATTAATACATTCTGAAGCACATCAACACTACATAGATATAAATATTGATGCACATACCTCAAAGTAAATGTCATTGTTGCACGCACTGGTCATTACTGTTATTCACTAGGCTATGAAAGTGTCATAATAAAGCAACTTCTCAAGGTAGAATTTGCAAAGAATTGATGTGTGCATATATATATATACACGTACATAATTCGTATCTTCCTCTAGTAGAGGTTAAAGTATAACTACATACATAGGTTTATTCAAGGTTCAGTGGCCTAAATGGTAAACCTAGTTATGGTTATCTTTTCGGTATTAAATTATTTGCTTAGAGTTTTAATAATCATTTACTATTAAAAATAAAAATTTGTGCTCATATGTAGATGTTCACTACCACATATTTACATTAATTTATGGCGATTTTTAAGATTAAGTAAAAATTTGGAAAAGTATATGTGCGATATTATAAGAGATTGATTACGAAGGATGTATCCAAAGATGTAAAAGCCAAAATCGTAGATGAAGGCGCTAATGGTCCCAGTACACCTGCTGGAGATAAGATCTTATTATCAAAGAACTGTATAATTTTCCTAGATCTCTCTGCCAACGCATACTTTGAATGGTTGAAAAAACATTAATCACACCTTCTTCGATCGCTTAATCTTCAAATATGGGTGTGGGTTACTGCTGAAATTCGGTCAGGACTCTTTAGAAAAGCACTTCGGTCGGAACGAGTCCCCAATCGCGCCATGTGAAGGCTTCAAGAAGAGAATCGCTGGGCCTCAGGTAAAGGCATCGTTTATTCAGGTTTTGCGTACACTATGGAAAGAGTTTGGGAATTGGAGACTGATTTTAGAACCACTGCTTATGTCAACTGCATCGAGAAGATCTTCCACGCTGCCAATGAAGCATAACTTGACTTGATCTTTATACGGTCTATTTTGACCATATTCTCATTGTAATGTAATATTATGGATTATTGATTTTAAATTGGGGGGGGGGGGACCTTGGTCTCCCCGAATCATGGGACTGTTTCCTAAATTAACCACTATCACGCAATCTTACATTGCATTATTACATGAAAACTCTACACAAACTGTAAGTATGACAGAACATCTGTCGACTACGACAAGAAAATGCAAGTTTTTGCGAATGAGAAATGCACAAATGCTACAAAAGGAATAATCTTCCTTATCTCGGAAACCGCCGATTTGCGGACCCATGTTCATTAAGACTTTTCTGCATTTTTGTGCCATACTGTCGCCCTTTGTGACACATTTTTCAACACCCTTTATATCTCTATATCAAAATGTTATGTGAGATTCGTGAATTGTGAAATAAAATTAGAAAATATAGATAATAAATAAGAAAATAAATGATAACCCGTTAGTTATTTACATTAATTCACAAAAACATGAAAAAACTATGTCAAAATAAATTTGGTATGTACGTTTTTAATGACCTTTAATCGCATGATTAAAAGAGTTTTTACTGGATAACTTGTTTTAATTTTTTTAACAAAATTTGTGAACGATATACAGAAATATATTCTATGGAATGACGACATGAATTTTTCAAATTGGAGACATAATATACAGTGTGTTAACGCAAAAATGGTATATTCTAGGTAAAAGTATATATTGAACCATTTTTGTTTAAATATATTTTAATATATCTTATAAAAAAAGAAAAGCCCGTAGCGCCTTTATTTATAGCTCGATTTTAATAATTGAAACGGAAAATTAAATGGCTGGATGTAGGCTATAAAATCAGCTGATAAAATTATTTATAGCCCGTTAGCGTTTTGAGGTTTTAGGGTCAAGTGTTTTGAACAAATTTGACCATACTTTTTTATGATTCTGATGCAGGTTTTTTCTCGAAACAACAATGTATCACAAGTATACCTTTGAATAAGAAAAAAATCAAAGAAAGTAAAATAATTACTTAGTCGTGTGTAAAAATACCACTAGCATTGATAACAAATGATGAGCATCAAGCGGTAATCGAAATGCATTGCGATGCTACAATTAGTAAATCAAGTAGTCTGGAAAAAACAAATATAACAGAGATCAAAATTTCAACGATTAGTAAACTATTTACGAATATATGACGCTTTCAAAAAGCAAAAAAAAAAATTGCAGCGTCAACATCAACGACTCAACGTACTTCTGAGTGTTGAGGAAAAGCACTGGACTTTCACTAGAGAGATTGCTGCTAATTTAGGAATTTACAAGGATACCGCGCAGCAACTTTTGAAAAAAAAGTAAAACCGCAAAATTCATGCAATAGAGGCTGGTGATTCTGAACGCCGGACGACATTCAGTCGTTTCTTTTTAAACAAGATTCAAGAAGGTCCATCCTTCCACTAAAGAATTTTATGGTCAGATGAGTGTGGTTTTTCCAATAACTGTACATTCAACCGAAACAATCATCGTTATTGGGCTTGGGAAAATATGCATGTGACGGTGGAAGGTCATTTTCAGCACAGATTTTCTGTAAATGTTTGGTGCGGCATTTTACACAATACAGATCGGGCCTGTTTTTATTGATGGTAAAACTAGACCCGCATAAATGCCACGGAGTTCTGCGCGAAGATTTGGATTTTTTTTTGATGAGCTATCGCTTCACATAATTTCGCATACAGGTATTACCCGATATTCGTAGAAATTCATGATAATGGTACTAATTGGTGATTGGCCGGCACGATCTCCCTTCATTTGATTTTTTCTTTGGGAATATGTACTGGATGTGTGTTTGGGAAACGTTGTAAAATATAGATCATCGTGGAAATCTTCATTCTACAAAATCCATTGTGAAAGTGAAGTGAAAGTGTACAGAAAAAAATGTAAATGCATTCGAACATTCATTGTAACAAACTTTATTTTCGCAGTAGTTGTTAGTAAATTACTTTCAACCCTTAACTTGTCTTTTTAGTTTTAGTGTAAGAAAACTGTACTCCCGTATTAAACTAAATCCCTTGTAACTTTATTATTATTCATTTTAAGGAAATAGCGTATTAGGGGATTGAAATCAATTTTTCTTTCAAAATATTGATGAGTATAATGTTCAATTAAAAGAAAAACTAAATTTTAAATCATCTCGAAACCGTTTCATTCAATTGTTTCTTTTTCTTAATTGCATATTAATCACAGCTAAAAATACTTGCTAATTTAACCGAATTTGGAGCATTAATAATACTAAAGTTGGTAATAGTGCCTACACATTTTTGAAAAGGCTGTATACTTAGAAAATATGCATTGTTCTTTTATCAAATATAAACCAGACTCACAGAAAAAAAAACAACAACAGCGACTGTGTTTATACAATCTTCTGATTACGGCAAATTTGTTGTAGGGCAATAATTGGAAACAAAATTTACATAATTATGACTATTATATCACATTATACAAGACCTAATGGCTGCTAACGGGGTTTTACTTTGATTATAAAATTACATTATATATGCCACCTAAATTTTAATTAATGCGAAAAAACAATTTGTAAAGAAAATTGTTGATAAATTTTATAGGCACAATTATTTAATGAAAATAATTGTTGCAATTGAATCTTAAAGTGTGTTAAAACAATAAGGTCGAAAGGCTATCTTTGGAAGTCAATCAACTTGTAAGACCTTTGATTCTAGGGAATTCTGAGTATAAACTGGCAATTTTTCTTGTATTATTATTAATAATGATCAATCAATTTTTACTTTATCGTATACATATTTGGTTTATACAGTAACCGCCATAAGTTAGCAACATGGGATTTTTTAAAACTATTTTGGGAGATCAATTCAGAATGTTTATAGCTCAATATTTTGGTATATGTCAGCGGTCCACTGGTATGGCGCCAATTTAAAAACTATTAAATTAAAAAAAGTGAGGTTAGATGATATATCCAAAGAAATTATTTGAAAAAGCTTTTCTTTTATCTTAAACTACTTAACAAATTTTTTTTTTATTGGTGATACATTTTTTTCAATAATCCTTGAACAGTTTTGGGCATATTGTAATATTTAGAATAGTTTTTGAATGTGAATAAAAGTCAGGTTATTTAAAAAGATTTGGTGTTACGGTTTCAACTCCCATGCCGAAAACTGTTTTACAATTATTGAAAGAAATACATCATGTTTAAAAACTATTGTATGAAACGTCAAAAAGTGAGGTTAGATGACATATCCAAAGAAATTATTTGAAAAAGTTTTACTTTTATCTTAAACTACCTAATAAATATTATTTTTATTGGTGATAATTTTTTTTTCAATAATCCTTGAACAGTTTTGGGCATATTGTAATATTTAGAATAGTTTTTGAATGTGAATAAAAATCAGGTTACTTAAAAAGATTTGATGTTACGGTTTCGACTCCCATGCCGAAAACTGTTTTACAATTATTGAAAGAAATACATCATAATAAAAATAATACCTGTTAAGTAATTCAGCATCAAGATTTTTGCACAATTTGCTTTGCTACGGGATACACTCTATTGCAACAGTCCTGCTGAAACCAACTTTTCAGTTTTATTTCTATTAGTTATGACAGAACTGAAAAAATGCTATCAATATCCATATTCAAAATGTTTACTTAATTTGATTTACTAAAAATATTTGATTTATTCAAAAAATATTTTAAAAAATGAGATTTTTAATCTTTTATATGTTGTTATATGTTTGAATATGTTTTCAAAAACTTGTCTCAACATTAAATTCTAAGCAACTTTTTCCAATAACTTTCTTTGATTTCAAGTAATTTTTTAAATTTGCCGCCATATCAATGACCACATGACGAGTGCCAAAATAAGGTATTTTGAGGTATTGTATGTACTGAATCGATCCCCCAAAATAGTTTTCAAAAGATCTTAATAAAAAAATCCCATATGTTGGGAACTTGATGCCGATCACTACATATGATTCTCAGATGTGAAGTTTCAAAGAAGATAGCCTTGTTCCCTTGACAAATAGATTACGAAACACTTTTATGTACGTGTATTGTTGTGAGCACATGTACACATATAATATAATTGTATTCATCTATTCGTAGAAACTAGTTTTGCGAAAGCAAAAGCAAGCTACTTGTCAATGACATTACATATCTTAAATAAATATCAAATTGTTTATTCTTTGTATCGCCAGAATACTCATTATGCGGTTGTATTATTTGTTTCTGGTGGAGCTTTATACAACTCCATCTTAATTATTTTCCAATACCAAATTCTTTTAATAACACCAGAATTTTATCCAGTGGAAAATTCGAAATATGTGATTCAATCAACCTAATACTAAACACACCTAATACTACAAGACAAATGTTAAGCTTGCACAATACCTTGCATTGTTAAATACTACAAGCGCTGTAAAAATTCCATACATTTTTATCTTAAAGACGTCAAGCGTACAACCAAAAAACAACATTGTTTATACATTATTCCTTTTTTCTATTAGATAACTAACCGCAAATTGAATTTATTATGTCTACTGTAGATACAATACTCCAAGAATGCTGATATAGATTTTTTACAGTAGACTCACGGGCTGAATCAAATGTTTAAGGAAATATAAACAAATGTATTTGCTTCCCTGTCAACACACTTCAGATTTTAACGTTGAATAGGCTATCGTTATTTTGGGAGAAGAAAATGAGGTAAGAATTTAGATGAATACAATGAGATATGTGAAGTAAAGGTTGCAATAATAAGAATTTAAGTGGCCACCCTAGTTAGACCTAAACCGTAAAAATATCTTTGGGATCTTTGGAAATATCGCATCTTACTACAAAATGGAAAAAAAGGATTAATGAATTATGAAAAAAATTATCGCAAATGTGGTCCAAAACTTTGTTGACGATATGTCTAGCAAAGTAGAAAGTTAATAATAAAAAAATGAATTAACAATAGATTTTCTATAAAACATACTTGACAAAAGAAATTGATTTAGTAAGAAACTTCCCACTAGCCATGTCCCTGCGGTAAGACAAGAACTTAAGGTGGCGTCATTGAAGTAAACTGCCATAATCAGTACCACAAGTAGATACCGTCAGATTTATATGAAAGATACTTAAGAAATCTTTTTTGGGCTCTTTCAAACAGTAACTGATGGTGGTGGTAGTGAAGATACCAACCGGCAGATGCATATTCCACTTTGGAGGAAGATGTAAATAGACTTCAATACACCATCATCGCAAAGTGATTTGGAAGATGTGGTTGCTTCCATATGCCATATCCATAAGATCCCTAAATTGGATCACTTTGGGGATAGTAACATTAGGCACATTGTAGCCAAGTATCTTATATTTAGACGAACGAGTGAAGTTAGACGGAGCACATTTATCGACATTTAATTGAATATTATATGGGCACCAATCTTTAACTAATGTTGAAGATAATACATGAAAGAAGCTTTGATATTCATGCAAACAAATGCTTAATGAATAGTGGAGAGAAAAAAATTGGGATATGGTATAGGTTAACTGTTTTAGGATTGTTAGTAAATTTACTAATGTATCAAAGCTTTAAATATATCTTTATTGAAAAATTCTTCTGTGTACTGCAAAAAGTAGTTTGTTCGCTATTCATATACATAATTAAAAACGAAATGGTTGTAGTTTAGTCCGTTAATGGGCTTAGTGGTTTTGGAAATTAACAAGAACTTATTGCATTTGAACTAACAATAAGTATGAAATTAGGTCAAAGAATTTAGAAGCAGGTTATGCAGTAATTCAATGTTTTAGCTTCATAATCTACTGTTCTTGTGAAGTATTTTGGACGAAATTATGTATAGATCAATATAACCGTCCATATTAAGAAATATTATCCAAAATTATTTTGCATAACAAGCGCTCGGTGTTTTATTAAATAACATAAGATCCGATGTTATAGTAATAAATTCAGGGCAATAAAAAGTAAATAATGTATGAAATAGTGTCCATTTAATAGCATAAACACTGCATAAAGTCACATCGCCAATATTCAGTAACAATTCACTTATATTTGAATCAAAAATGAACTTAAACCAAAAATACATTTAACCTACTTCTAATGTTACCTCAATTGTAAATCTAAAGATCTTTATTACTTACGTCTTAGCGCATGCATTGACTCGGTATTTTGGCATTCCGTTACACAGTAAGTACCGTTAACAATCACTTCCAACTAACGTAAGATATCCAATGGAAGTCACATCGCCAATATACGTATGTCTTCACAGAGATATTTGTATCATTATTGTAAAATTATGTTTCGTCAACGGGTTGGCAATCTCCAGTTACTCATACTCCAGTTTGATAACGTTTAAGTGAGAAATACATAAAAGTCCAGTTGCGATTACCGAGCTAGGTATTGTATAATGACCCGCTTTCGAATAATTCACACAAGATCTGTTAGCTAAAGGTAAACTCGCGCCAGTAACGTGTAACAAAATACGAAATAACTTGAATTTGTTTGGAATTGTTTGGTTTATGTGGGGATATCAGGTTGACCACGTCTCACGTCTCTTTTTTAATTATCTTTTTCTACCTTGAAACAATTGGTGTTACGTTTTGTCTTTTATTTTACGATAGCGAACAAATGCATATAACTTGTTCATTACATTCATGTGTGAAACTGCATTACAGTAACAGAGGAAATCATAATTATGTTACGTTTATAATAATAATATTTAATAAAAGAAATAAGTTATATACTTGTTTGGGAATGCAGTGCTGTAAATGTTTCATAATATTAGTATTGTAGATATAATCACAACTTAAGTATTAATTACTTAACTTTGTTTAATAATCGAATTTCTTATTAATTAATGTGTGATAGCTCTTTTTAAGAAATTATTATTATTTTTTAATTATCACCCAGTTTCTACGATTCTTTTAAGTAATTGTAGCTCTGTTCCAACACGCAGTTTGCCGACAGTTCGTTATGACGTGAACCAATTGGACAACAGATTGGAGTTCTTGAGAACTGAAATATGTTTTCTGACTGATTCACGTCATCACGAAGCGCCAGAAAACTGCGTGTTGGAACGGACCTTAGATCTTTTCAATTTTTGCTTTTAAACAATACCAAAGAAGTAGTTTTACTGTTTTATGGAATTTAGGGCTATACTGTTTGTCACAGAATACAAAAGCCGACAGAAACGTGTCATTGGGGTCAATAGATTTGTTTTAATATGCCTTTGACAGTCGTAACAATTTTTCTCTAATTGTTTCATTACACAAGTTTCAGCAGATTTTTCAGAGCCAGCTGAAATACATAAACATAAACCGTAAGTTATATTAACGTAATTGACCTAGGAATAACTAATACGCAGTATCGGGAAATCCACACCAACCCAAATTGATTTAATAAAATTCTGGACATATGTTTCAAGAGCACGTTAGCTCTCATTGTCAACCAATTCCCGAATAACGAAATTTATATCTACATGCACGTTTAAGAAAGGAAATATGTACATCTATCTCTATTTATGAACACACTTATCCTAATATATCCGAAAAAATCTGCCTAACCCGAATAGCAGGGAGTATTTATTAGCGTAGGGCGTGCAACATCTGTTGATTCGTATTTATACAGGATGTCCCTTTTCTTTCTCGGTAAAAATATTCATTAAGCTACAATGTTCTAAAATTACTTTTTCGCGATTTAGTAAGTTCGATCCTTTTTTAATATATATCGTTTCATACGTGTCTAGTTCACGGGGCGAATTTACGTTTCTTAATAATTTCAAATCATCGGAAGTAATTTGATGATTCGCTTCAATCATGTGTTGCGCTACACCCGATTCTTCTTATCTATTATAACGGTAATGGGCGATATGTTCTTTAAATCGCGTTTCTATAGCTCCTCTTGTCTGTCCAATATAAACCTTATCACAGTCAGCGCATGAAATCTCATAAATTGTTGTTTTTGAGAAGATATATCCTTCGGATTCCCTAGACGGTAACGTATTCCGCGAAGTAAACGCGACTGCCAAATTTTGGCTTTTAAACGCACTATTTATTCCTTTTCTAATTATATAAAACGGTAATTTAACAAATTTCTTTTCTCGCGGTTCTACTGACACTAAGGTTGTGGAATTTATCAGAAAGTGCTTATATTGGAATTTATTGAGCGTTCTTTCGACACCGGTAGAAGAGAAACTATTGTAGATCGCTATATCCTTAATGTATTTCAATTCTTTATTATATCTACTTTTATTCAATGGGAATTTTACTAATCTATTAATTAAGAAATTGATCGCGGCCATTTTTTGTTGCGCGCAGGGGTGGAATAACTAATCATCGCCTGATTCATCCAATACTTAATAAATGCTCCGTAGGAATGTTCTTCGTGTATGTTAAACAGCTTCGCCACATCGTTAAGGTCGTCGTACTTCATCTCCTCCTGAAGGACCTGTCTTGCGACTTGGATCCGGTTGAATACGTTTTACAGTAAGATGCCCACAACGATGCTATCTCCAAGGTAGAAAATGATACCATTTCGGAAATCCTCTCCTTCCTACGGCTTGTTTCGCTTGATCTTTCTGTTTGGCATCGGCTAATTTGCTCTTATCCGTAAACTTCTTGCACTCTTCAGGTATCTAGAGGGGAATGCTATTAAAACTTAGACGGCCACTGTAGTAAGTGGAATGTAGCGAAGAGTCGACAATTCCGATTGCCACGAAACCAACGTCCAAGGCATATTCATCTTAGCAGTGGAACACGTAATGCAGATGGGATATGGGTTTATTCCCTGCAATTCTGTTTTGAACAATCCCTGACAGAAATATTTGTTGAGACACAGTAGCGGCTCGTGAGTTGTTAGGGGTAGGGGCTGCACAAAAATGACTATAAATCATATTATTAATTAACTTTAACAAACCTTTACGACAACTTGCTCAACAAACAGGTAAGAATATGGCCATAAGATATGGCCTAGTATTGCTGATACAAAAAATTTTTGTTATAGGGTTGTCGTATGGTACACTACATTAGGCAGTTAAACAGAAATTGTATTTATATCCATACAAAATATCCATTATACACGAATTGTTGTCATTAGACCCCGCAGCGATACTGCCATTGGTTTAACTAAAATTTAAGAAAGAATTGCAAGGGCTGTAGGCTGGTAACACACAAATTGATTTAATAAAATTCGGAACATATTTTTCGAGAGCGGTAATGACAACTAAAAATGATCCCACTGTATTTCGTTGACACATTACATTATTAAATTCTATTAAGCACGCGCTATATACTACCAACTTGACGTTAAAACAGACCTAGGGCCGCCAGTAGCAAGTTTTAACACTGCCACATAGATGTCGCATCTATTGACATACAAGAATTAGTATGTCAAGAAAAGTTGCATAGTACATTTATGCTTATTACATGTTTTAAAAACTCCCCAATAGGTTATACAGCAAATTATTCTAATTATTACTTGAAATAGGTATTCCAAATGTACAAACTGGGAAGTTGCAGGTAAACCAATTAATAGATTTGATATAACACAAATGTCTTTCGTATTTTTATGATCTAATAGAACATACATATATGCAGCGTATTTATCCGTAATTTAATGTAAATGGCGATTAGAAAACGTAACAAATGAAAGAAGAACTAACCTTTCGGATTCCATTTTGCGAAAACTACAAATTATTTCCGATATGCGTTTACCAAATAATAATAAATATATATGTAGTGGTTGCACATATTAAAATAACGGTAAAACAGTTTATTTGACGCGACAATATTGAATAAATATATAGAGGTATAAACCTACAATTTAATATGGGAACGCGAATTCTAGACACCAGAGGAATACGAATTGCAGCAGATACGTAATGGACTACTAGCTTTCTAATTGACAATCTCCGTAGTGCATATTGTGATCCTCGACCATTTCTAAGTAGTGTTGCGGTATTATTCGTAAATTACATTAGTAAGTACGTTATCGTACGTACATATATTTCATCTGTATTTGGTGGGCCGTAAATTTTTGCACTTTTGTATATCAAATAGAAAAAAGAAGTGTTAAGTTATTGAGCAAAGGAGATTTACTTGTGTAATTACACATATAATATTGCATTTCTGGTAGTTTAAAAAACTTTACCAAAAGTCTCAATTCTTGCCCTTTTTATAACGCCTAGGTCTAGGGAAATTTTATAAGTAAAATAATTATATTAGTTATCAATCTTGACAGAAGAGTTGTTAGGTGCACAATTTCCTTGGTGCACACTGCATTTTCTACTATTTTAACTTTAAATTTAATTTCAACGTCAGCTTTAATTTTACAAATTTCAACCTCAAGGTCAACTTTATCTTCAATCCATAATATATTCCGTTACGTTGCTCTTCGTTTTAAAAGCAAATTGGAAGCATATACATATATTTAAAAATATGTATATGGATATACTTCTTAGATCACGCAACACATCTGATACACACAACAGACACCTTCACGCACAGACAGCTGTTTTGGCTATAATTCCCTCATCAGTATAGGACGGAGGGATGCCTGTTGCCCGTTCAGTACGGCGTATCGTCAACTTCACTCTATGCACTGGTCACTTGGTTATCACCCAGAGATTACGCCATGGATCCGTTGCTGAACGCTAGATGTCTCTGGAGTTTTAGGAAAGATTCATTTTAGCGTGAAGTTGACGATACGGCGTACTGAACGGGCATCCCTCCATCGTATACTGATGATGTGTAGTAGCCCGAAACATGTGTCTGTTGCTACACAATCAGATGCGTTGTGTTACAAAAAGTATGTTTATATATTTTTAAATATATTTATTGTTAATCGTATATTAGTTTATAATATTATTGCTAATATTATTATGATAGGTAATGGTGAGGATTTGTTTATTAGTTATAAGTGTATTATGTTTGTTATTTTCTACGTAATACCGCTTATTATCTTATCTTCAAATAATACACATTAAGCAAAACATGTATCGGTTGGAACCCAAATCGTGTCTGCGTATTATAAAAAGGACAATGAATCACATACACTTTTGGTGATCTGTACGTAGACAGTTGAATATAGAATTTAACGGAGAACAGACGTGTTTAATTTACCTTTGATCTAACAATTCAGAAGTGGCATACTTCCGCGCTATTATTATTAATCGCGTGGTAATTTAGTACAAAAAAAACCATGATGAGTGACTCGGATTGCCGGGAAAGCGGAAATTATAAAAGACGTGGTGTGAAACGCAGAACTCAAAGTAAGCCAGTGAGGGAGGTGTTAGAAGACAGTGATTCGGAGTCAACACAATTAACCGGCGAGACAAGTCGGTGTAAAAAATGGGATAAAAATACAATAGAACGCAAGTCATGCCCAACATTTTTCCAAATACCATGGAAGCCCGTACCATCATGAAAAATGACCTAATACCTATGTTCGATCTAGAAAAGGCGGAATTTATATCGATAAACTGATTATATAAAATTGAGCAGCTTGCGGACATTTATGGCTAGAATGCTGGGACAAAATGTCACTACATGCAGTCCAGACTGGGTAGAATCGCCGACGTGTACTACCATTCCCTCCGCATCTACATGAATACTAGTTCATCATCCTATTAAGACTTTGATTTGATGACTGAATAAATTACTTGTAACTAATGGTCTTGTGAGGAGCCGTGATAGCACAATTGTTTGGATCTGCTTAGAAATCTAATTGTCTTGGTTCTGACAATCCTTCTTATAGGTGCACAACTACATATTATTATTAACCTTGTGAAAAATTGCGTCAAATGGGTATCTACCATTATCATATACTTCTTCAATGAATCCATAATGCAAAAGATGTATGTATGTTTTTGATTATTAACATCTTTTTGCATATTTTCAACCAGCAAACATTATTGATTGACTCCGCTTCACGGTGACGATCTATTCTTGTACTAAATTCAAGTATTCAATTTACATTCTTTAAACAATCTCTACTACCTAATAATTTAATTTATTCATTAACAAAGAATAGTTTATTATCGCTTGTTGAATCAATCAATATTTTATTATTTCATTAATTTTTTATTATGCGGGGTCTTTGTATGCACACAGTCAGAGGTAATTCTATTGATACCGGATTTTAATCCTTATACCAGTGATTATTTTGTTCATTGCTGGTTAATCCTATTAATACGTTATTTTTGGTTCACTATACATGCATATTTTATTCCTTTAAGTTGCTAAATATAGTCACATGTGATTTTAAAGATATATAGAGTGATTACGCATGTTATTTGTGAAGTTTCAAGTTGTTTTTATACCTTTATTATAAGTTAAATTTACCTCTTGTTATTAATTTGCATTCATCGCTTCCACTGGCCCTTGTTGAAATCCAGGCCTTATAGGTTTCAGAACTTTTGAGGAGTATATCACTCCCTGAGGATATCTAGAGTTAGGGAATAAACGGATTTTTACTTTTTAATTTTTAACCGTAATAAGAAAACACATAAATGTATTGTTCTAATGTCACCTCTCATTAATTTATTTACTTAGTATAATTGGTATGATTTAGTATATCTTTTGTCTAAGTCATGCACTATAATGCATCGTTTGAGTTTAATATTTATTTGTATATTTTATGCACATCTATCTTCGGGCTGTAAGGCGCCTTCCAAGAAAAGGCACGTTAAGCTTGTATAAGTACATACAATAAATTCTGTAGGTGCCGCTCTTAGCTACAATTTTGTAGTTTGCGAAGCTGGTATCCCCTGCTTTGTAGTTGTTGCGTTTTTTCTAGGTTCTCCTGTAGACACCTCATCTTTAAACATTCGTGAATGACAGCAGTAGAGGAATCTAAAATCAAATTATAAAGGAAATTATGAATTGTAGTTCTATAATTTAACAGCTAGGTGTTCATAAAGATTTTAGTGATTGTTGAGGTTGTAAAAATTTAGAAGTTATATAGTCAGTTTTTGGAATTCGTTTCATGGATACTTGCGTAATAAAAATGGAACACAATGCAAATAATATCACGGCTACGAAGAGGTAGCCCTCGGGGTAGTCAGCTAACGTTGCCGTGTAGATGCGGTTATATATTGGTGCTGACAAAAAACTGGCCAAAGTTTCACAGAGTGATAGTAACGACAATGCTTTCGCTAGATCCTTGACTTGTACGGATTTGGTCATCAATGCACGCAAAGCTGTGTTAGCAATTGAATGGCAGTTAGCGACAACTGTGCCTGAAACATATTCGAAGGATTTCGTAAAGAAAATTTTCTGCAGGAAGTCTTATAATAAGAGACGAGTCCGTAGCGCCTTTATTTATAGGTTGATTTTATTAATTGAAAGGGAAAATTAAATAGCTGAATTTACGCTATAAAATGAGCTGATAAAATTATTTATGGCCCTTAAGCGTTTCAAGGTGTTAGGGCTAAGTTTTTTAAAAATTAGACTACTGTCTTTTTTATGATTCTGATGGAGATTCTTTTTCTGAAAACAACAATTTATCACAAGTACATCTTTAAAAAGAAATTAAAAAAGCAACAAAATAATTATTTAGTCGTGTGTAAAAATACCACAAGCATTGGAAATAAATCGGTGCTACAATCTGATAACTAAATAAATCAAGTTGTCTAGAAAAACAAATGTCTTACGATCTGTCAAGTTGATTTTTTTTCTAAAATGGACGAACAGCGTTTATATATGCTTAGAGTTTATTTTGAATGCGGTGATAATACTTATAGAGCTGCAAAACTTTATGCAAAGCGCTATCCAAACAGAGATCGTCCAAGTCGATCAAAATTTCAACAATCAGTGAACAATTTACGGCTATATGGCGCTTTTAAGTAGCCAAGAAAATTCCAGCGTCATCATTGGGATGAAAATCTACGACTCAACGTACTTCTGAGTGTTGAGGAAAAGCACTGGACTTCTGGACACGCTGCAAATTTTGAAAAAAGAGAAAGTAAAACAGTATAGGGGAAATGTGCCTGTGATAGCTTCCTTAACTATTTTCACCGTTTAGGCAAATAAGAACATATTTTTTCGATACTATGCACCCATATATAAATCAATCATAGTTTATAATATGGTACTGGAGTCATAAGTTAGAAATGCAATGTTTAAAAAAGTGCAGTAGTTAAGAATTTGTCGGATATGCCATCATAGGCAATGTGTGTTCGTATGATAGCATAGAGTTTAAATTGAAAGAAAACTAGTACTCAAATATAATTTATTAAATGTTTATAAATAACTGATATATTTTATCGACATAATTCACAAATAAAACTTTTTGCTCTTGGATATACCCCTAGGCAGTAAGAGTGACACCACTTTTCACGCATTAAGCAACGTAACCAGATCTCTTTTGGACGAGACATGGAATATAGTTCATTGCAGTACACGCATGCAGTATCACTCATCGTCATTTTGATCGTGACTGTCGTCTTCATCTTGATTTTCTTTTATAATCCTAATATGTTTTTTCGCTTTTCTAGCGAGTTTCTCTCTCTCCCTCTTAGCCTTTTCTACTATCTCCAGTCTTTTCATCTCAATATCTGGAGTTGTGTTGATAATTCTCATTTTCTTCGTTTTCTGTCGGCTTGAGCTCGTGGTTTAGCAGTGGGTAACGGGAACAATTTTTGAATTACTGCCTCAACATTTAATGACGACAAGGCTTCTTGTTCATCTATAATATTCACGTTATAGTTCGCAGTACCTTCTGCTGCAAACATCGAATCTTCAAATACGTTTGGGTGTAGAGGGTGAAATCCTGTTTAATAAAAGCATTTATGACAACACAAAGAGCAGGCGCCTTTAAATATGCTTTTCCAAATACTTGCGCTACTTGAAACTGGGTACTTGGTCTTCCGGGATGTTGCTTGAGCCACAACTGAATCTCTTGGTAGTAATAAACTTGCAGAGGACCGAAAAACCTTACATCTAAGGGCTGTACTTTATGTGTATAGTACGCTGGGAAACAGAATAACCTAATTCAATTTTTTCTGCATATTCTAAAACCTCAAAACGCCATCTAATAGCAACAGCATTTGGTTGTCCTTGTTTGGTTTCGCGAAGCGCACAAAATGTTCCAACCACTGTAGAAATACATCTGCAGATATCCTTTTCTTCACAAAAGGCGACTGATCCTTGTGGTGCCATCCATTAATTCATTTTTGAATCTTTTTCTAGGAAAAAATAAATGCAGGTGGTACAAATGTACCAACTGCGTTCGTGCGGCAGGCTACAGTTACATGTTGACCTCGATCAGCACTGCTTAGAGCACCTACTTGTGTGCGATCTTTTGTGGTAACTATCCTTGTGGACCTGGACTGTACAGTGCCTAGTCGCGACTCGTCGAAGTTGTATATGTTCTCGGGTAAAAATTTACCTTGGTGCAAAACCTACGATAAGGATTCAAAATAGTTGGAAATGTTTACTTTATTGATAGCTTGTGTCCTAGCTAATGGACGTCCTTTCGGGCCTCCTTGGATTAATTTTTAAAAAGCCTCTTACTCACGTCCAACCTGCCATTCATGAATTTTCAGAGAAAGAATATACAATGTTCATTTATTTGCAAGTTGGAAAGCTAAACGTTTCAAATCGTTTATAGTTAAACCGAAGGAACGTGTTTCTAATTCGCTTATATGCGCAACTAATAAATATTCTAGGTCTCTGCTGAATATTGGTTTCAGTCCACCAAGGTAACCTTTTTGGCAGCCCTTGGTATATTTAAATCGTCGTCTTAATGTTGTTACCGATACTGAGAATGTTTACGAGGCGGGCTTCCAGCCCATCTGCTTCAATTCTATAGCTCGAAGTGCCACCTCCATGTCTTCTTCTGATCATTTTTGATGTTTTTTCTGTTTTACTCAGTCTTTATCTAAGAATAAAAAAGAAAGTTGCGATTTAAATTAGAAAACTGAAGTATATCTATGATGGCACCTTTTCCCATCATAGGAGCACAGTTAATGTGCCACCATTGGCACTACAGCATCGATACATTTAACCAAGTATAGCTTTAATGTCTAACATTACCTAATCCATTCAAATATTAGCGCGTGCTTATAATACATGTCTTAGGTTACGGAGTAAATAGCGTCACTCTAATTTGCAACATCTTTGAACAATATAATAATTCATGAACTGATATTCATGTATCACGACTTACCTAAATGTCCAAATAATGAAAGAATATTTAATCGTCACCACACAACATTAACAACTGGTAGAACACAAGAACGACACTTATCGTATGTTAACAATATTAAGTGTTTCATAGAGGTTGTAATAAGAGATATCTTGACAGTATGCCATCATGGGAAGAGTACCATTAAAGGTACGCTTCCCCTTTGCTACGCAAAATTCATGCAATAGAGGCAGGTGATCCTGAACGCCGGATAACATTCTGTCATTTCCTTTTAAACAAAATTCAAGAAGATCCATCCTTCTACCAAAGAACTTTATGGTCAGATGAGTGTGGTTTTTTCCAATAACTGTACATTCAACCGAAACAATCTCGTCGTTATTGGATTCAGGAAAATAGGCATGTGACGGTCACATTTGTATTTTCCGTTTTCAGGCCAGATTTTTTGTAAATGTCTAGTGTGGGATTCTACACAATAAACTAGTTGGGCCTATTTTTATTGATGGTAAACTAGACCAGCATAAATACAACTGAATTCTGTGCGAAGATCTGGAAAATTTTCTTGAAAGCTACCGCTCAATGAGTTTCGGAATGTGATATTTTAGCAGGATGGTGCCACCCCTTATAATGCCCTTATGAATAGGGGGTATTTAATCAGAAGATTTGTCGATTCTTGGATTGGGACATATGGACCCATTCCTTGGTCGGCACCTTCGCGAGACATTACTCCAATAGACACCTTTCTTTGGGGATACCTTCAAGATCAAGTGCATGTATCGCCTCCAGAAGATGAGATTCAGTTATAAAAAATAAAATTACTGTAGCTTGCGAGAGAGTTCCTGTCGAAATATTATCCAATGCAACATATGGGGTTACGCAAAGATGCCGTCCTATGTATAGGAGATAATAATACACATTTTTAAAACTTTTTTTCGTGTTTTTTTAACGTCTAAATAAATTTTCATTTGTTTCCAATGCTAGTGGTATTTCTACACACGACTAAATAATTAGTTTGTTACTTTTTTTTCTTATGTAAGTGATTCATTGTTGTTTTCAGAAAAGAAATTTCCATCAGAATCATAAAAAAGTATAGTGTAATTAAAAAAAGGACTTGCCACTAAAACCTTAGAAAGCTTAAGGGCCATAAATAATTTTATCAGCTCATTTTATAACCTACATCCAGCCATTTAAATTTCCATATCAATCATTAAAATCGGCCTCTAAATAAATGAGCTACAGACTCGTCTTACTTTTACAAGACTGCCTGTGTATTGAGGAGAGGTGGTGTCATTTCTTCCGTATAATTCCTTACCTGCGTATAATCCATACGTATTCACGAAAATAATTAGGAGTAAATTGCTTGCAATTTTATCCAAAAACGTGATTACAACAATGACGGCATCATGGAGTTTAAATACTTTTGTAAACAATGGTAGAAAGATTGAGGAACCTACAAAAAGATATTGTTGAAGTATAACAGACGTTGCGTGCTTAAGCTCCCTCAAATTCCAAAAGAGTTTTATGAAAAATAATATACGCATACAAAGCTATTTGCATAATAAAATCTTTTGGAAAGAGCGATTGGGCAATTCAGATTGGATTACAAACTTTTTAGGGGAAGATCAAATTCGGAAAACAAAAATTTCATATATAGACGAGACACACGCTACTGATAGATAAGTCATGTAAAACTCAGCATTTATTAATTATGGATAATGGACATATGCATTGCATATCTTACCCATCACAAAAAAAACACCAGAGGAATTTATTACTTACCAATCACTGCCAACGCATTTTTGAAGCTATCGAAGTAGCTGTACTCTACAGGTGTGAAACCGTAAGTTTTAAGGGCAAATAACCAAAATACCGATGCTTCACCTGGAAAATAAAACAAACATGTTAGATAGTTGCATATATAGTTTGCCCCAGATTGGCTAGGTTACCATTAGTATCTTATTTTATTATTAAACTTAGAGGTTTGTTTAAATTACTAAAGTTGTGTAGTTTTTAGTGCCAACTGAAATTCTCATCAGGAAAATTTCAAAATTTTGATTAATTTTCGGAAAAAACACAGAAAATTGCTTGTTTCCTCAAAGTAAAATACCTTCGGAATTATAGAAGCTATGAAAAAGTATTTCATTGCTTTAATTATAGGGACACTTATAACCCATGTTAAAATCAAATTCAAGATGGCGATTTTAAAGATATTAAAATAAAAATCCAATACAGCGTCCATTTAAATTAAGGAAGTTGCTACCAATTTTTTCGAAACCACCATCTTGAATTTTACTTTGACACCAATTATATGTGTCATTAATTATACCAATTAACATTCATATGAAATATTTTTTTGTCTTCTATGATTCGGAAGATATTTTACTTTAAAGAGAATAGAAATTTTTAGTTTTAACCCACTCAACCTGAACAACACTGTATATTCAGATATATTCTGATGAAAGATTGTATTTTAATTTTATACATTTATGAATGGAATTGTTGATATTTGATGTGTGTGCGTACCTACGTGAAATACGTTTCTCTACAATCTATAAGCAACGATCTATCACAAGGAATTATTATAGAAATTTAATTAGTAGCATCCGTTTAGTGTACATCTCCTTATGTACAAGATGATATTGTTTATAGTTGGTGTGACCTTCATGGTAATTTGACTTTAACCATTCAAATAAGGTTTGAAACTAGATACCAACATTGACTTATCTTGTTTGTAAATTTACTTTAACTTGTACATGTGTGTGAAAAAAAAAGAACACAATGACATTTTATTGGTAATTAAAATTGATTCATGGGAATATTCAAACGATTATACAATGAACGTAGAAAGTTAAGACACTCTAAAATAATACCTAGACAACTTTCTGAGAAATACTCGGATATGTAAACTGAGTTCTTTAATGTTATGCGTCACAGTGACATTTGTTATTATTTGCACTAGGGTATCATAGAAGGGAACAGTAAATGATTGTTTTTTAATAATCGCTATACTTTCGACACATGATTTTTTCGGCTAATTACACTAGTCAACAAAATTTCAGATTTATTTTGTCCCACGAGGTAAAATGGGTGAACTTGGTAGTACTTTTTACACTTATTTCACATCTGTTTTCAGAATTTTTCTATCAGGCAGGGTTTCAGAGCGACAAAGCAATGAAATTTTGTAAAAATATATATTATAATATGCGTATAACTCATGAAAAACTGACGTACAAAGTGATATATTTACTTGGAAAATGTGCTGATGTATGACTTTCGGCTGTACTTTGCATTAGAAACATCTTTCTTCAGCGTCCAGCAATAGTCTGCCAACATAGCAGAGCTCCATTTGCATTCGTATCATCAGCACTTTCATCGTAGCTTAGTGTAATGTTTTGCGGAGGTTTAGGCATAGGTAATTCCGCACTGTGAGGTACTGTTCTCAGTCCAGATGGAATATTAGGATATTCTACAGTATATTTGGATTTAGAAATCATACCTCTTACATTTGTTAGACAAAAATAGCAATCGATAATATGATCTAATGGTTCCCTCCAAATCATAGGAACAGCAAAAGGCATATATCGTTTACCTTTTGTCCACGCTGTAAGAAGTCTAACCCACGCAACACAGCAAATATGAGGGGTTCAACTTTTGTCTTCATCACCTACTTTACACTTGAAATACTCCTCATAGCACTTTTTAAGGTGAGGTGTGAAATACCGTTTTTGATATTTAAATGTCAATTCGCCGCAAATGTAGCAAAAAGAGTTCGGGTGGTTTACACATTTCCTTGGCATCAAATGTTCGCGGTTTCACTACAATAGCTTGAACGCACCACAACGCAACACTCTTTAAAACGTTAACAACGTCAGCGTATATGTTAATTCACCGAGCTCTAGCCAACAACTGAAATAACAAGAGATGCTATCTAGGAATGGGAAATGCACGTCCTAACACGTCATGACATGTTCCAACAATAACCATTGCATGCTGCTTGATCAGTTCCGAGCTCTAGCCCACAACTGAAATAACGTCAAGACATGTTCTCTTATACTACATATCTATGCATACATATTTTACGTGGATAAGCGAATATCCTGGAACATAAAAACTAAGGGTGATGGAGATATTCTGAAAACATAATTGATTTCAGCATGCAAAAATATATGGGAGTCCGGCATTTTTGTGCTTGGTACAAAAATCTTGTTAACCAGTGTTACTCGCGCTCTTTTTTTCGAATACTCATTTCGGTTACATACAGGTACATACGTTCCTTTATCGTTCTACCTAACTGAGATTTTTACTCTCTACTGCATATGCTCGCGAGGTTATGCTACAGCGGTAAGAGAGGATCTCAGATGAATCTCAAAATGAGTCGGTTAAAAACAACGACTTATTTAGCAAAATATCTTTAGTGAGCTCATACTATCTGAGATATCTTGCAAAAAGAACGCATTATATTGCAATAATTAGACAAATTGTTCCAGATGTCATTAATAATATTAAACACGCTTTTATCTTTCGTGTAGCTTAAAATATTGTAAAATCGAGTGAGCGGCCAACCGTTTTTTTCTTTTATGAATGACTTATTTTAGACAAAATAATTAATGACTAATATATTTTACCAATGTTCCCAACTTTCTACAATCACTGTATAAATCTTGTTTACTATTAATTAGCATTTTCTTCTGCAATTATATAACTGTTATGTGTTAATATATGTGTAAATGAGCAATTTGCATAATATTGCTAAATATTTGTTTATAGCATAAACAGAGTATTACCTAAAGATAATTGTATAGAAAGGTCAAAATCAACCACGTCAAACTACCCACAATGTTAATTCAGTGATGTCTATAATATATATTTATTAAATAACACAAAAAAACACTTAAATTTATAATTGACTTTATTTTGTAATATGGCCAAATAGCACATGGATTAAGAGTAGAGAATGGAAAATATGCACTTAAATATGCAGTAGAAATGTGAAAAGATGTCTTTTAAGTATGTAGGTTGCATACATTTAAATTTATGGGAAATCACTACAACATTTTTTCTAATTTTTCTGTCATTTTTCTACGATTAACTCGTCATATTAAAATAATTTCTAAAGATTATAAAAAGGCTTTCAAATATCTTAAAAATCAATGACTTTAGGCATAGAGATGCTTAGTAAAATTGAAGGTACGTAAACCGTTCTTTATTTTTACAATATATAATTAAGGTTGATCCGTTTAAAATAATTTAAAAAATAATGTATTTGAGTTTTGACTTGCCTTGTATTCATTTTTGACAATTTTGAAAAAATGTCACATTGCTATAATATCAATATCAAAAGTATGCTTGTAAAAAAAATTTCAGACTGTGTCGTTTGCAGTATACCAGTCGTTGAACGTGATTTTCATATTAAATTAACCATAACTTCTGAAACACGCTGTATAATCGATGAAATTGTACATTGGATGTGTGAGACATGAGCTTAATCTAAATCTGATGTTGGGCTTTAAACCGACTACAATTTGCGTAAACAATTCTTTTTGATACTTTATATGATAACGGATATATCGAGCTTTGCTACACTAATGCGTCACCCTGTATGTGTAAATATTTAGTATAACGCATTTACTTTTATTCTAAAAATACATGTCAATGGGGCATACTCATCATATTTCCCTGCTAGTAGCGTACATATGAATGAAATCAACGAAATAACCCCAAGCGATCTGGGATAAACATGACAACGAAATTGAGAATTAGGGTTAAGATGTATCTAGCTATTAACTAAGCAACTTTAGCTCTGTTCTATCGCAAACGTGTCATGCATTGCTTCTATTCCTGGTAGTCCTAATATCGATATTATGTAAAAACACATGATTAATGTTTTTATGTTTCAATCTGAATCAAATAGCGAATGCCACAGCATTTCCTGATTTCAAAATTACATAAAATAGCACATTATTAAGTTCAGAGTAACGATAAAAATTGAGTTTAGTCGTTGTTATAGTACTTGATAACGTGACGAATTGGATCTAAGGTCATTAAAAGAAACGTCACATCAAGATTTTGACAGTTTTGTGTTTTTTTATTCACTCTGCAGATAAAATCATGTATTTTCTAGTACAAATATGAAATTTATTGTATCGCGAGAGTTCTCTGAAACATTATTGATATGTCTACGCTTTTCTTTCCCCTATACACCTTTCTTTTTAATCGGAGAAGTGAATTCACTTCAGTCATGTGACGTGGCCAAATTACGCATTAACACAAACAATAATGTAATACAACATCACCACCATATTTGCTTGACAGCTGTCAAACATCTTCTAAAACGATGTTGGAATATAACGACGAAGCAGCCATAATTGACGTTATCAATACTAGTTCATAACCTCATTTATGGCTGCTTTCATAAATCCGCCAAGAAACTACGTTCAAAGCATATTCAAAGTGAATGAAATAGAAATTTCCTATTGCAATAGGGGACCACTACGTCACTCATCCGATTTTTAAAATAATATACAATCATGATGGGTGTTTATATTTTGACTTACCGTAAGTAACCAATGCAGAAATAAAGAAGACCATAATTACTAAATACAATTGTTTGCAATTGACGGTATTGACGCTGATCAACAACTTGAACGTGTTGATGGCATGCATCGGATCGAAGAGGTCTTTACAACAAGTTTTTGCATCCTCGTATTTGGGTCGCCTTGATGTTTCCTTGACGAATATGAGCCCGTAACAGAAAGCTATTAAATACATGGCACCGCCAATGCCCAACACACCATAATAGCCTATAACGGTGAATAAATAACCACCAAGTGCACTAAGGAGTGAACAAATCGTCAGAACAATTTGAATTATCCCTATCCGTAAAGTACGCATTTCCAGCGTACTTATATCGGAGATATAAGCGAAGATAGCCATGATTAAAGTACTACTTCCGCCTAGGAACGAAGGGATTACCGTTTGGCTGAACCCTTGCACTTCGATCGGTAATTGCCTCATGAAGACTACACATAGTATGCAACCGATTATCGCGAAGAGTTCGCCCACGATCGGGATGAGTAAAAACGGTTTTCTAATCTTGTGACGATCGCTATACGACGCTAAGAATACAATCAAAATTATAGGCACAAAATTTTGCATGGGGTACTGCCATGAGTGTAAATTCGCTATGATCTCTTGGACCCTGTTGTTTTCGTCCTCGTAAGTGTCGGATCCAGTAATAATGTCGTCGCAAATTGTGTCGTTGAATCCGGCGTTGACTCTGCACGCTTTTTCCAATTCCAACGTGTATAGTGCGGGATAGCAGATTAAAGTCGGCGTAAAATAAAGAGCGATTAATGGCTCTACCGTAATCACCGTCTTGATATACGTCAATTTCTCGCGGAACGTCATTTTATTGAACGGTTTCTTGGCGCTTAAATCGTTTGCGGATCGCGTCACTAGGTCAGTCGTGGACTCCATGGTTCTGTAACTATTGCACTACATACACAAACAGCACAGCGTAAACAGCAAATGCAAGATAATGTACACCAAACAAACGGTCGGATACTAAACTGATTTTTTCGATAAATTTCACGAGATTCTTAATCTGCGGTCCTCACACACACACACACCGTTAGATATTTGAGAAGATGCCCGATACAAACCTGTTTATCGTCTAATCCGCAGCGTGTTTTCTTAACCATGGATTTTGTTATGGTATCAACACACTCCAAGGTTAATTGTATTATTATTTTCTTGCAATTGTCGATGTTAATCGAAATGCTTGTGTGCGATTTGTTCGTAAAAAAATTCAGGATGTGAAATCTACATAGTAATTAAAGGCACATGCGCAAATACCGTTACAAACCGTAAAATAATTGCGATGGTACAAACAGATTTCATTCAATGATTTGCTTAGTTATATTACAGGGAAGGAATATTTAATTTTTTAAAGCATAGTTGGCAAGAAACTATAAAGGAAAACTATACACGAGACTATACAAGCTGAATCTGATATGAAAGCTGAAAAATTTCCGGTAATAACCACGTTTATAGAAAGCGTACAGCTGCCAAAAGCAATTTTTCATTAAAAAAAAATCCACATTTTAACGTACAAAACTTTTAATTCGGGCCTCATAGAAGGGGCCCGGATTAAATAAGTTATGCGAGGGATGCCTTCATATTCCGGGAATAGAGAACAGAAACTAAAATTAATCATAGTGTGGCTTTATCGTTTTTCACAATATCCTCCGTCAAGATCAACACATTTTTGCATGTGCTTGAACCAGTTTTCCAAGCACTTTTTCCACTCCGATTAAGGTACCTCCAAAATATGCATTTTGAAAGCATCAACCGCTTCTTCAGTCGTCGAATGTTGACCACGTAATTTTTGTTTTATGTGCGGAAACAAAAAGCCATTGGATGCCAAATCAGGGCTGTACGGCGCATGACCCATCAATTCAACTTTTTCTGTTGCCAAAAAAGTGAGAGCTCGTATTGTCCTGGTGGACAATGGTCCGTCTTCGGCGACTGGTTTCCCTTATTTTTTCGAATACTTCTGGTAAACAAATGACTGTGCACTATTCAGAATTGACCGTCCGACGTTGCACCAATGGTACAGTTGTCACATGTCCGGTTTTTTCCGAAGAAACAGGCGACCATTTGCTTCGAAATGCTTCGTGCGCGTACAACTTTTGTTGGATTTGCCTCATCTTGAAAGACCCATACAGTCGATTGCTGTTTACTTTCGGGCTCTTAGGCATAGATCCATGATTCGTCACCTGTTACGATGTTATAGATATGTTTTGAAGTACCGTGATCGCATTTTTGGAGCATTTCGTTCGACCAATCCACACGGGCCTTTTTTTGATCGATTGTCAAATTATGTGGAATCTAACGCGAACATTTTTTTGACGGCCAAATGTTGATGCAATATTGAATGTATGCTGGTTCCACTAATACCCAACGATACCTCAATCTCACGATACGTCACACGTCGATCCTGCAATATCAATTCACGCACAGCATCAATGGTTTTCGTAACAACAACTGACTTTGGACGGCCTTTACGAAATTCGTCAGTGAGTAACGAACGGCAACGATTGAATTCGGCGTACCACCGGTATACACTAGTTTTTCATTGTGCTTCATCGCCAAATGCCGAATTAAGTTCATCGATGCACTGTTGTTGAGATAATCCACGTCGAAAATTGTAAAAAATAACGACAAGAAAATGTTCACGAGTTAATTCCATTTCTTGCCCAAGATGATTTTTTTAAGCCACTGTAAGTAACACAAATATCGCTTGTACGCCAAAATGTTCTGAGTAAGTGTACTGTCAAGAAGGCTGAAATTTACGATACAGGCATCAGTTGTCAGGTGGCAGCTGTAGTAGGTTGGTATTACTTTGGAAATAAACCAGTTACTTCCTGGACTTGTTAGTGAGCACACGTGTTAACCCTACCCGGCATCCTAACCCACTGATAAGTTGCCACATGGCGCTGCGAATAAAACTTTATTGTTAATTTATCGAATATAAGGGCTTCAATCAATTCAATGTAGATGAAGAAAAGTGTAGTAGAACAGACCACGAAACAAATGTAGGGTGTATTTCAATAAAACGTGTTATATGTACGTCAGTTAAGTAGGCAGCAACAAAAAAATGGATTTTCGAGGCGTGCCACCAATGGTAATAACGGGAAATCCATCTGAGAATTGGAAATTTTGGAGACAAAGATTTGAAATGTATCTATTAGCCACGGAAATCAGCAAAAAAGAAGAGATAACCCACTGATAAGTTGCCACAGCAGCACCTGGAACGCCTATTCCCGAAATATAAAAGGCATCCCTCCTATTATTCCTATTATTATTCCTATTATTTGAAAGTATTCTAAACGTGTATAGCAATGAATACATTGTATTCATTCTAGTTTAGTATTTTTACACACGCAGCTGGCAGGTTGGGATAAAAAAGAGCTGTGAGCTAACCAAGATCAGTAACATGTTCGTATAAAACTAGCGAAGTTGGCCGCTTTTATCTAGAAAAATTTAATTTCTGAACTTTCCATGGTTGCCGCTAGGTGACAGTAGTGCTACACTGCATTACTTGTTTTCAGTAATAATAATATATCAGTAGTAGTAATCGAAATCGATTCATGCCAATATCCGGCACGTACATTCAAAATTCCCAGAGGTATATATCTCACACATGCACTTTAAGATATATCAGGGAAACCGCTGGCAATGAAGAAGAAGCGAAGGGAATTTTAATCAATTATATTACGTTATATCCGTTTTGGACGTCAGAATCGTAGGACGAGTCTATAATGCTGTTTTTAGAGGTGCCTACACTTAGAATTCAGCGGCTTCTGCCACACATTATCTGTCAAATTTCAAAACAATGTCCACGTCTGAATTTGTGCGAATCCCTCGAACTTTTACCTTGTTTTGCGTTATTTCTTATTATACAATTTATATTAATAATTGTTTTTTCAAGACATTTTTCATGGTTCGTTTAGATATATAGAGTGGTAATGTATTGCATTTAATAATATTCTTTATACATCTCCTATGAATAGTTATAGGTTATGATGGGTGAAGCGATCGCATCAACACCATAGAAAGTTGGCGTGGAAGCCAAAATAATACATAGCCTGGCAAGAGAAATCATTTACAGTGTATAAAAATTTATGAAAGCATAATTTGCAATAATAGCTTCGATGCACTTCAAAGAGAGGTTACTGCAGCAACTAGAATATCGGACATTACGTACAGAAGTATTGTCGAGGAAGCTAAGAATGTAGATGCAGGAAGAGTTGGATCTTTTTCTAGTCCTGGCCAACAAAAAAGGAACTTGCCCGAGACCAAAAAGTACACTCCGTATTCCAGACAAACAAACAATCCGAACCATTGTACATAATTTTTGTATGCATGACAGAAGACCAGCACTGAAGGGTATCGAAAACGATTTCTGCGAATATCAGGCACACAGGTTCAAATTGAAAGTCAATAAATATATTTAGAAATACACTTTTTGGATCACACAACACATCTGATTGTGTAGCAACAGGCACGTGTTGCTATACAATCCGAACAGCTGTTTCGGGCCACTAACACCTCATCAGTGTACGACGTAGGAATGCGTGCTGCCTGTTCAGTACGCCGTATCGTCAACTTTAGAGTGAATCTTTCGTAAAACTCCAGAGACATCTATCGCCCAGCAGCGGATTTATTATTTAATCTCCAGGCGATATCAAAGGTTTCCTCCGTGGATGTCGATTGTTCGAATCACTCTCGGGTCGACTTGATCTTTGATTTGAGATCAATCCTTTCCGAAGTGGTCAGTACCTCACTCGGTACTCTTCAGTGTTGTGCAGAAAGAATCAAGGCTACTTTCGCTCTTACGGAAGGGGCAGTACCAAACCGATAGAAAACTTTACACACGCACACAAAAACACCTACGTCCCGGTCACGACAAATCAGTCAATGGCTTATGGTTAGGATGGGTACACCACAAAAAGAAATAATTAACCAGTTTGTAAAGTATGTACATTCAAAGTAGTATATTTTCTATGCCCAGATATGTGTATGCCTTGGTTTATATTTTTCTAGTTCATCATTAATGCTATAGAAATCATATCAAATATTTAGGTCTAATTTATAGGTATCAACACCGTAAAATTCAAATTTTTAGAAACAGCTTGACGAATATATTTCATTACGTTTTAATTATCTGAAAATGTTAATGGAGAATATTGATATTTGATTATAAAGCATCTAAATTTGTTGTTATGTTATTCATTCGTTTCAACATTCTTCTGATTTTACGTAAAAGATAACTATTCAAAAGGCGATGACGAAAACATTCAAGGCAATCTTCTAATTACATATTCTGAAATATAATATAAACAAGCAGAAATAATTTAGCATACTTTTAAGTTTATACAAAATATATTATAGTAACTTTTTATAAGGTCACGGAGAGATAAATGTTTATGTGAAATTACTTGAATATCTCAGCTATAGGATAGAATATATAATTAATATTGGAGAATATCATTCGTGATGTAATCTTTAATTATATTTATGGTTCCGGATATTTTTGGATTAACTATTTAGTCATAGTTGTAGTAGTTATGAAAGCAACTAAAATTTCATATGCGGGAATGCAAAGGATAATGTGATATTATTCTTAACTAAAAAGAAACATTGTTGAAACTTTATACCTGAAAATTAAAATATCAAATTGTTGACAATCAGTCAATCAAATTACTAAATTGAGCGGTAATCATTCTTCTCTTGAGTGATTGCATCTTTTACCAGCTTGAAGTATAGGGCCATTTGGTATTTTAAATTGTTCTGAATCACATAGTTTTGAAAGACACGTATTGTAATTGTTAAAATATTCTGCCTTTAAGTTTCATCAACAAATACAATTTTGAAGTTCGAAGGTGTTATTAAGGAGATAACTCTAATTATCAATACTATTAGAAATGTCTTTTTGAGCACAAAAAATGTAAGGTGATCGACTCCCTTTTGTAAATGTGAATCTAGTATAATTATTAAGTAGATTGTTACGGTTCGGTGAGCGCGACAAAGTACGCTTAATGAACCGGAGCAATTGAATATGTAGACATAGATTATAAACCGGAAATTAGTGTTATTCAAGTGGGATTCTGTGTGGTGTATATCTTCTAGAGTGCTACGTTTAACAGTATTTTCCTTGGTAGATTCTGTTGAGGTTGCCAATTTAGTTGCCGAAATACGTATCTGGAGTTCTTAACTCATCAAGATGGTAAGTGTTTTTTTCATTTTTTACTATTTCAAGCCACCGTATCCTATTATATTATACTAAGAAGAATAAAACAGAAAAGGAACTGATAAACATAAAATATCTCAAAACAAGAATAGAAGACAAGAAACTGAAATGGTAGGGATACTTATTCAAAATACCCGATAATAGGCAATTGAAAAAGATGTGGGACGCAAAGAAAACTGCAAAAAGGAACCGAAGAGAACCACTAGGAAAACATGTATTACAAGCGATAGCGAATATCTCAATAGGTACCTACGGTTATTAGGAGATTTAAGATTATGTTATGTAACAGACAACCATTAGTACGTGTTCTTAATTTATTTCTTCTTTGAGTTTTCATAAAAGATTTTACTAAATTTACTGCTCGCGGGAATCAAGCATAAAATAGAGGCATCGTTCTTATTAGTATGCTCGAAAAAGTACAAATTAAAACAACAATGAATTGTGTAAAAATAGTTTCACTCTCTTTATACATCTTTCTTTAGAAATTAAATAACAACACATATTTTCATTAAAAAAATATGATGTTTTTATCTGTTTTGATTATCTGGGAAGGTATTCTTTAGGGGCGTCTATTTGTACAAAATTTCAAGGTCGGTGTTATTGGTAGCTCCTCGGTAATTAATAAAGTTGCACAATTTGCGCCAACAGCCAGTGGCGAGCGCATAAAATTTTACACATAAAATAAATGGTCAGAAATAAATTATAATATGTGCTCAACCACTTACCTTACAAATACTTACTTACAAACTACACATTACATGTTAACGCCATCGTAATTTAGATTTAAGTATTTCTGCTATAGATTGTGTAACTTTGTCCAAACATTGGTCGTTTTCGCGACATAGCCAACATTTTTAAAACAAACGTTAAACCACGAAATAGTATTTACTGCATCCGTACATGTATACAAAACAGATCTCGTTGAAACTCGCAGTTATAGTGAAGGTTGTATCGAATCTCCGGTCCTGCCCGTTGGCGCTAGTGAGCAACTTTAGAAATTAACAACAATGAGATTAGAATTCCAGCTGTGATATTAATGTATGATGTTTAGCAAAGACATTGTATGTATATAACTTTTTTCTAACAGTATAAGTGACAAATTAAAGGGTAATCTTCCAGCAATTGTTCATAGAATGTATTGTAAATATTGAAATGCAATTAAAAATCAGTTTTAACTTATTTAAGAAGGTCACTGAGAAATTCGTTCAGGCTACCTCACAAATAACGGTTCTTTCGGTATGGTTAGCTTATCTTATTAACATTCAACATAAAATTTTATAAACACACTGTATCGGCTCGCCTGGTATGTGACGTGTAGACAACCTCCAAGATGGTGCATACTGGGCAACGTTCTGCTAGAGCAGAGCGGCAAAAAGTCTACACACATGGCGGCCGAACTAGACTAAACCTCTCTCACGGCCGTTTAGATCAACAAACCCAAAACTCCAGCGGCACTCGTAAGAGCCAACTGACAAGAGATATTGGACCCTGTATCCATATCTTGCAACTCAACATTGAAAGTTTATCTCGAGACAAATGCGAACATCTGAGCAGAATATCGGGAGATATATAACGTTGGTGTCATACACTGCAAGAAACCCACTTGTAAAATGACACCCAGCTCCAAGCCGGAGCGAAGGTGCCAGGCTATAAGGTAGTGGCAAATATTAACTCAGATATCCATGGATCTATAATGTACCTCCGGCAAGAGATTGACAATTATAAAATCATTACTAACAACCAACAGGTAATACTGAAATTATAACTATCGAGATTTCAGGAACGACAATATCAGCGGTCTACAAACCTTCCAATATTGGATTGCCAAATCTCTCACTTCCAACCTCAAACCACCCAGAAGTATATTTGGGAGACTGCAACTGCCAGCATGTTAACTGGGGATACTCAACAATGACGAGAACGGAGAGAATCTATCAATCTAGGATGCTGAGGATCTGAAAACCTTTCATTCAACAGGATGGCAGAGCGACACAAACCCCGATCTGTGCTTTGTTACAACTGAGTCACAGCAAGTCCCCCCACCTCATAGAAGGAATGTCTTACTAAGTTTCCCACGAAGCCAACACCGTCCAATTTTTATCAATATCGGAACTCAGCTACCCTTGATAGAATATACATCTACACCAAGATGAAACTTTCGGAGGGCAGACTGGGCGTTATATTCTAAAGAAGTTGACTCACACCTACGGTGGATCCCACCAAAATCAGAAAACTATGGTAGGTTTGTTGGCGTACTGGTTGGAAGCGCTAAGCGCAACATATCCTGCGGATATAGAAAAGTGAAGTGTTGCAATGAACTTGTAGACTGGCATACGATAAATAAATAAATAAATCGGATCACCCCTCTCCCCGCAAAAGATTGAATAATTCGAAATTGCCTAATTCCCGAATTAATCAATCTATTGCGAGGTGAGAAGTAATCCGATAGCGAGCGTTTTTTATACTGTCCTTGCATTTTTACTCGTAAAATATTATACACAAACAAGACTTCGTTTATACTTATATTTAAAAAAAAGTGTATTTACAAAGCATTTTTGTGAGGGGAAAAATTTGGGATGTCCATTCTTCATTTTTCCTAAAGTTTCTTTACTATCCCGCCAACGATGCCAATGCTGCGGGTGGAATACCGACGGGGGGTGTTCTCTTAACGTCAGCGGCTGGGGGCAGATGGGTGCCCTCCGGATGAAAACCGGTCTCGTCAGCCGTATAACCAACAGAATAGTTTTTGCCGTCTGTTCCTATATAAGAATAGAATCCTTGAACGGAGAGAGCTTCATTCTCTTGACCTTCGTTTTTCAATTCGCCGACTTCTGCCCGTGACTGCTGGTCACTAGTATCATATCTGAAAAAGAGAGATCAAATTCTTTAGAAAAAGTTATAGTCGCTTGGGTCAAATTAAAACTGCTTTAATCTTTTTAGAGTTTGTATTAAGAGGGTTATTTATAGGGGTTCGACGTTGCGTAAAATAAGTACATATACAGCGTGTCTTATTAAGAGAGGTGAGTCCGTACCGCCTTTATTTATACCCGATTTTAATAATTGAAACGAAAAGTTAAATGGCTGGATGTAGGCTATAAAATGAGCTGATAAAATTATTTATAACCCTTAAGCGTTTTAAGGTTTTAGGACCAATTCTTTTTAAAATTAGACTCTACTAGTTCTTTTGCGATTCCGATTGAGAATTTCTTTTCTTAAAACAACAATGTATCACCGGTACATAAGAAACATTTCAAAAAAAGTAACAAAACAATTACTTAGTCGTGTGTAAAAAATTCCACTAGCATTGGAAACAAATGACGAGCACCAAGCGTTATTTAAAATTTATTTCAACGGAAAATTCACTTCAACGTTTACTATATACGTACAGACCGTTAACGGTTGCTATTGTCAGTGGAACTTGAACGAAGTCCACGTGTACGATGTGGCGCCCAGCTTAATAGATAATACCTACTGCTACGGTGTGTGTAAAACAGCTATCTATGATGTTATGCAGAATATAGTTTTAGATTTGAGTATGAAAATATTACAATAAGTTTTATTACGTGTGTACCAGAAATAAAACTACCTGACTAACTTGAGCAAAATATAATATTATATAATAGTTATTATAAATAAATAAAAAAACAAAACCGCTTGATCGTCCCCCATTGTTTCACAAACATTTTGAATGTACAGAGACTTGATGTTAGTACCCCTAACATACTGTATATGCAAAATGAGGTGATAGTAAACCTATGTACATACATACAAAAATTGCTGATGTGACACCAGGAATTTCCATTAATTATTGCAGCATCTTAGAAAAACTATTATATATGTAGGTACATATGGATTTACACTACAAAAATGGATTTTACATAAGAAAAATGAGTTCGCGCAGCAATAATGTATTTCCTAATTGTGTTTTAATAACAACACAACCGTTGTGAGAAGCAGCATTATAATTACTCAAAAAATACTACACCGCAGTGGTTAACGGAAACGAAACAATAGACTTTCTGAACTAAGATCACTTCCCATTTTCACATACATCAGGGGAGATGCCAGTTTTAATAGAAATAGAAATTCTTTATCGTGTGCCCATATTTTTATACAGCATACTGGATGTCCGTATGGATTGTTACACCAAATCTTTATGCGGAAGTTTTACACTGGATATTTGTAATATAACAAGCACTTTTAAGGCTTTTAATGCTACAGTGACGAGCAAATGTATGGAACCACATAAATGTCTACTGAGTTGGTAAAGATATTGAAATAAAGTTTTAAGGGTGAAAATTACATTGGAAGACTATTTGAAATAAATGAGATTGTGATGTTAGTACATCACAATACATCTTCACATTTTCTTAAATAGCACACGCTGCATATTTTTACATTTTTGGATTGTGCTGGACAAGACGATTCCAACAAACTATAACACTTGGGGTCTACTTCATTTAGTTTGCGATTTACATACACCTGAAAAGCGAAATTTACCATTTACTTCCCAACAGTAGGCCAACCCATTTCCAAATCCTTCTGTAACTCCCAAAATGATGTCTAATGAAATTATGTATATCTAGGATTACAAAAGTATTTAGAGATAAGTTAGCTTACTGTACGAGGTATATGATGCTCTTCTTGAACAACGGATAATAATTTGCTCTAAAAGTTGTGAAGGCTAATAAGATACTAATATTAAAAAGTGCCCTATGGACTATATTCCTCAATTTTCCTCTGTCCCGCCATCTTCTTTTAATTTCTTATTTTCTTAGTTTTCTGGTAAGAGTTTACTTTGGTAACCTTTCCTTGTTTAGTCTTTCTACGTACACCAGTCATCCTATTCTTTGAATTTTGTTAAATGCTACGATATTGGGGCATCTTCTGCCGAACATCTTGTACAATCCAAAAATGTAAAAATACACTCGGTGTGCTATTTAAGTGCCGTACAAGTTTTTGGAATAACCTGTATATTTCAAATTGGGTTCTAATGATGGCTCATTGCGGCTAATTTTCATGTGCAAAATTTTATTTCAATGTCTTTTAGATATTTAGAAGGTCGTTCCATACCTTTGCGCATCATATATACGTATTAATATTTTCGGTGGCAATACTTATTTAATGAGTGCATAAAGAATTAAAATGGACTTACAAAATACCTATTAGAAAATAAAATGAAAATCTTTTCAACGTAAAAATTTTCAAAATAAAATTTACTACCCTTTTAAGGATGTAAAGCAGAAAGATGTTTTTAAAATGTGAGAATTATCCATAACAAAAACAAACCTTTTACTTATTTTAATGAATATTCGAATGGATCTATTTGATAAAACTATTTGACGTTCACGATTTGTTTGGGGTTGATTATTTTCCATACAATTAGTAATTACTCCTTTGTAACTCCTGTTTGCTGCTAGATTTGTTAACTGGAGAACCATACATTCATACAAAATTTAGGATAACCACAAATTCCCAGCATACCACAAAAATTTTAAATCTACTACGAACCTGTTAAAAATTCACTACGAAAGTATAGTGGAATTTGGTACGGAAATATTATTTGTGTTGCCAAAACAGAGCTTTGCAAGAAACCGTTCGGTTTATTTTATCTTCCTCGAAAAGCTCATGATGATTTGTATTTTGTATGGTTATAATTGTATCAGTACTACATCTACCATAGCCTAAAAAGTCCCTTCTCGCCACTTTAGGAGTAAGGTACCTGTACCAAATAAGGCCAGGTCTCTTATAAGGCCACATCCACCGTACGAACAAATCACACTTTTAATTACAGCAACCTATAGTACATTGTGTGCCTTTACAGTAAATTGTGTGCCAAAATGTCACGGTTTTAACGTGCAGGAATGCTCTGGGTCAGGCCATACCTCCCATAATACTATTCAAAGGCAAGAGAAAAAAGGAGGAATAGATGGTCGATATGCCGATAGGTACAACCATCGAAATGACACCAAAGGGTGGTATGACAACTAAAGTATTCACTCAGTGTCTCATTTCGCTAAGTACAAATCGGACGGCCATGCCTTACTAATAATGGATGGAATGGCATCTCATCTAGACCTCAGTGTGGTAGAAGCTGCTGAAACTCGAGATATTTCTTTGTTGTGCTTGCCCAGTCACACAACACATGAACTTCAGCCTCTAGACAAGGCTGTTTTCAGGAGTTTTCAATATTACTGGGACGAGGAAGTCGTCAACTGTTGGACTACTCACCCAGAGAAAAAAATTTCCAGATTCAGATTTGGAAAAATACTGGCAAAGAACAAAATTTGCAATCTGCTTTTAGGAGCACTGGAATTTTTCCATATGACCCTAGTACAATCCGAGAGACAGCGTTTGCTCCTAGTACAATAATATACAGAGAAAAACCAAATGTGCTCAAAGAAAATTAAACCACTGATCGTGAAATCAGAAAGTCGAATTCGGCGGAAGATTCCAATTGTTCTATTGATTCAAATTTGCCCTTGATATCTTACACGAATGTAAATCAAAATGATAATACTGCAGTGACTATAGGCGAACCTCCTGATATTGAAGGCTCTAACGATAAACCAAAAGAACGCAAAAGTTTAGCAGAACATTTTCCAACGCCTTACATAAAGACGGCCAACGTATAGAGGCGAGAGGCATTTAATTCAACCGCCCAAAAGTTACCCGTGATCTCTTTAACCAGCCCAGTATATCTAAGGGTCTTGCTTGTCATACGAAGAAAATGATACAGCAGTTTACACAGAGTTGGTATTGTTCCATTTGTAAAGAAGATAAAGTCCTTGATATGCGTAATGTGTGCACCTCATGTACATGAAGCATGTGTGGGTTGTTCCTAACTAAATGCAATAATAGTTCAAAATTTTGATATACGTTTTTTCTTTAAAAAATGCAAAAATTTATAATGGCTTTGTTTGAATCGTAGGGTCCCAATAAAGCCACGTTGCACTTTTCGCAAATTTTGTTTTTCTTTGACAAAACTTATAAAAAATATATTTAAAAAAAATGTATAAATATACCTCTGAGATCACACAGCACGTTTGATTGTATAGTTCCAGGCATTCCTCACGTACAGACAGCTATTTCGGGCTCACCTAGTCCTCATCAGTGCACGTCGGAGGATGCCTGTCGCCCGTTCAATATTCCGTATCGTTAACCGAACCTTAGCACATGTCTTTAAGGAAGATTCCAGAGACATCTAACGCCCAGCCGCGGATTCATGGAATAATCCCAAAAGCGGTAACTAAGTTACCAGCCAGCTAAGATCCGTGTTAGCGTGTGATCTTATCGGTGTCCAATGACTAAATAAATCAAAGAAAGAAGATTTCTGGCAATAGCACGTACGTTCAAAAAATTATATTATATATTTTTTTAAATAAAACTTCATTTTTTGAACGTCTGCCGGCTATTGGCAGAAATCTTCTTTATTTGATTTGACAGAACTGGCATCATATTTAAAAAATTACCACAATTCTTTATTGACACTCATTCACGTATTACTCCTGGTAAATATTGTAATTTTTTTTAAATACCGAATTAACGGTAATCATTTAAAGCTTAATGTTGCCTTATTTGGTACAGGTACCCTGTATACGATCAATATAGTTACAATGTATATGAAATGTGTATGAAAACATGTGTATTCGAAACATCATTTTTACACCATAATCAACAGCGTTTAATTAATGATTCATGATTCCTTAAGTGCAGACAAAATTCCTTAAGTGGTTGACCTTTTAGAAGAAATATTTAAAATGGTGTCTCTCGATGGCTATTCTGCATTTTGACCTTTTTTCTGCTTAGCATAGATAAACATAATACATGTCACGACACTACTTACAGATGTGCTATGATAACCAAGGACATTACCTGTTAATGTCAGGTTCGTTTTCTTGCGGTGGATAAACGCATGTCATTTTCATAATTATATAATTAAACGCATCATGGTCATTTGATTGCAATGTTTAAATATGTGTAAACGAAGGAGCTGCATGCGATTAGTGCTTTTGATGTAAGACTATTCCTTGTACCTCTCTATAATAGTTTTGTTTAATACAAGGTGACTATGTCAAATGTCAGACAAATGTGGAAATATACATATATTTGTATCTCAAAGTATTAATATATAATAGAAAAATAGAATTACCATATATTGTTTAGAGGCCTTTGTATTTTGAATGCTAAATAATTTAACAAAACAAATCCGCTCTATGATGATCTTTACCTTGCCAAAAAAAAAACATATCATTGACCTTATTCTTGAACATACTGATTAATAAAGGCCGAAGTTTCTCTTTTTAAGCGACCAAAACCTATCCTTCGCTCCTTATGAAATATACGTAAGACAGCATTACCAACAAGTTTAAAATTTTGAAAACTAGATGATTTACCAATGCATTAAAGTACTCTTTATTACACATACATAGAACAGTTTTGAAATGATAATTGATGTCCCCTATTTTAAAATTCCATTATACAGCGGAAGGGTCCGTAGCGCCTTTATTCATAGACCGATATTAATAATTGAAAAGTGAGCTGATAAAACTATTTATGGCCCTTAAGCGTTTCAAGGATTTAGGGCCAAGTTTCTTTTAATTAGACTATCTTTTTATGATTCTGGTGGAGAATTTTTTTCTGAAAACAACAATGTATCACAAGTATATCTTTACACAAGATAAAGATCAAAGAAAGTAACAAAATAATTATTTACCTCAAATATCACTAGCATTGGAAACAAATGATGAGCACCAAGCGTTATTCAAAATGTATTTAGAAACTAAAGAAATCAACATGGAACGAAAAAAATGGTAAAAAAGTATGTATTAACATCTCCTAAGCTTAAATATTGCTTCATTTTGTGGTAACCATTGGCGGTATCTTTGAGTAACCCCATATGTTGCATTGGATATCATTTCGGCAGGAACTCTCTGGCGAGCTACAGTAATTTTATTTCTTAACTGAGTCTCAGCTTTCGGAGGCGTTATATAAACTTGTTCTTGAAGATATCCCCAAAGAAAGGTGTCCATTGGAGCCGAGGAGTGGGTCCATATGTTCCAATTCCAGAATCGCCAAATCTTCTGGTTAAATACCCCCTATTCAGAAGGGCATTGCGAGGGGTAGCACCATCCTGCTGAAATATCGCATTCCGAAACTCATTGATCGGTAGCTCTTCAACAAAATTTTCCTGATCTTCGCGCAGAATTCGGTGATATTTATGCTGATATCTAGTTTACTATCAATGAAAATGGGGGTTTATTGTGTAAAATGCCGCACCAGACATTTACAGAAAATTTGTGCTGAAAATGGCCTTCCATCGTCGCATGCGTATTTCCCGGAACCCAATAACGATGATTGTTCCGGTTGAATGTACAGTTATTGGAAAAATCACACTCACCTGACCATATATCAGTATACGATTTTACTTTCCCTTTTTTGCTGCACGGTATCCTTGCAACTTCCTAAATTTGCAGCAGTCTCTCTAGTGTGCTTTTGCTCAACACTCAGAAGTACGTTGAGTCGTAGATCTTCATTCCGATGTTGACGCTGCAATTTTTTGTCATATATCCCTAAATTGTTCAGTAATCGTTCAAATTCTGATCGACTTGAACGATCTCCGTTCGGATAGCGCTGCGAATAAAGTTTTGCAGCTCTATAAGTATTATCACCGCATTAAAATTAAAGTCGAAGCATATCTAAACGCTGTTCGTTCATTTTAGAAGAAAATCAACATGATAGATAGTGGGACATTTGTTTTTTTCCGGAGAACTATGAAGTACTAAGTTATCACATTGTAGCACCGCGATGCAATTCGATTCCCGCTTGATGCCCCTCATTTGTTTCCAATGCTTGTGGTATATTTACACACGACTAAATAATTATTTTGATACTTTTCCAAAAAAAAGTATAGTCTAATTTAAAAAACAACTTGGCCCTAAAACCGTAAAGCGCTTAAGGACTACAAATAATTTTATCAACTCATTTTATAGCCTACGTCCAGTCATTTAATTTTCCGTTTCAATTATTAAAATCTAGCTATAAGTACGAACTCACCTGTTTTTTATAAGACCACCTGTATATATGTGCATATTTCTTCAATTTTATGAATTTTATTCCATTCTTTATGATCTCACCGTATATATTATAATTCGTAATTTCCACTAGAAAGAATTGGTTGTGATTTAAGCAAAGTTTTCGCTGGCTTCAATTTACTGCCTGTAGGTACTTCTTAGTGGAACTTGCAAACAGAAGAATCACATCTACGTCCATATATATTATATGCGTTCAAAATAATACCAGTTACTTATAAATGCTTAAAAAGTGAAATCTTTACTACAAAAGAGGTATTGCATTTTAGGAATGAAATCTAATGAATATCTTCGAATGACATCAGTAGAATTTCGGGATTAAAACAATTAAACAGAATTAAACACACTGTTCGGATTACTCCTCCCGCACAAGTATTAATTAATTCGGGACGACACGTGTTTCGGGAATAC